>WHYT01000219.1:0-15633 GCA_009806455.1 Tetrax tetrax
CTTCCCCAAAAATTAAAAAAAAAAAAAAAAAAAAAAAGAAGACAACCGAACTCAACTTTTCATTCTGAGAAAGAGGTCTTCTGGGAGGGAAACAGAGAGGGGAAGCATGGAACAGCATGGGACCTCAGTGCTGGCTGAGGGTTTGAGGCCATCTCATCACATAGGTACAACTGGTGGAAGCTATGCTGAACACTAGCCTTGCCACAGGACCTTGCAACAGCACAGCAAGTTATTTGTAGTCTTATTCTACTCCCAAGATACCCATAAGCCCTTGACTCATAGCAATGTTGCAAAGAGTGGTGGGTTAGTGCCTCACGTACAGCGAGCGTTTTTATGGCAGCATTCTGAAAACTACCTTGAAAGAAGACAAGCTCTAACTAGTTCCATTGACTTAGATCACCAACACATCAAGCCAACTGCACTGCAGAATAATAAGGACATCTATTCATCTCTTGAGCGTATTTTCACCAATCAAACTTCCATTTTCCTAATATTAAAGATTCGGTATGACATCACAAGAGAAACTTCTTGTATCCACCAAAGCCAGATGAGACTCACAATCATTTATGGCCATATTTTTCCTGAGAGACTGCCTCACAAACAATCAGAGAACATCTGCTAGAAAGCATTTTAAAATGAAATCTGACCTACAATTCAACTCTGTGGCAGTGGTTTGACTGTTTAAATAAATGCATGCCCTTTAAATCTTAAATTATGAGATAGTTTGTTGAAAGTGTAATGTATTTAGCTTTTATCTAATAACCTCCAGAAATGTAATCAACCCCTCCTTAAAACAGTTCTGAAAGAAATGGCAAAAATGAAAAAAGGCTCCATTTTCATTAGTCATAAATAAAATGACAGCATCAACCTCTAGGGGTTCCGGAGATGTTCCATTGAGAAATTTTCCAGGACTCGATGTATGTACTTTGGGAAGGTTAGTTTAGAAACATCTCTGGTGTAAATATCGTTGGTAAACACAAATTCATCCTATAGAAATAAATTCCAGGTTTAGCTGGTTTTGTGCCTGTTACTATTTTGCTGGTTTCTACAGAAAGTTATGTGGAAAAATCTAGCCGCCTGTCCAAACATTTTATTCTTGAGATTGCCAGGTGTTGAATGCATTTTGTGCAGCATTCAGATGCAAAGCTGAGTTTAAAATCAATACATTCTGATACTAAAGCCGTAAAGCAGGATATAGGGTCTGTCATAAGGACCTACTTAATACTACTACTATTATCTTCATAGGTTCTTTGGCCGTCTATGCAGTAGTTTATTTTATTCATAGCATTTTGAAATTAATTACTTGTGCTTCATAATTAGAAATGCAGACTTCTTTAAATAAACCAGCAGGTACATTGACTCTGTGATGCTGCCTGCACACATGTTTGGACAGTGCTTATGTTTGTCTTAACTTGGGAGAATTAGAGAGGAAAAGAGGTTTTTTTTTTGAAGTGCCATAGCCATTATGCCCTTAAACCACACTCTGAATCGCGCTGAAGCCAACAACATATTTCCACTGACTTAAATACTAAAGCCTTATCCACTGTCTAGCAGAGCCTCTGCCCTCCAATTGTTTATATACTTCCTAAAATTACTCATTAGCAATCCATTGTTATGATCTTCACCATTTTGTATATATTATTCACTGGCATGCAAATTGAAATTCAGACATCTGGATGTAATCCGAGCAGCCTCTGAACAGCATATCTCTCAGTGATTTCCCTTACGTTTGAGCATTACAGCTTAAGTAGTCAACTTTTTAAGCCCATGAAGTCATCATGTGCAAGCCAGAATATCTCTCAGCTAATAGCTCGCGGTATGAAAGATCACTGCAAATAAGAACAGTTCCTGAATGAGTTATAATTGGAAAAGGACTAAATGATAATATGCAAACAGCTTTGTATAGACAGAAGGGAAGACAAGAAAGCCTCTCTCTGTCATCTTTACTCCCATGAATAATCCTTATGGCCCTTTGAAGTTATTAGTACTACCCATATAGGTAAGAATTACACCTGAATTAGGTTGGCCACAGTCACTACAGACCTTGGCATGGCAAAGTAGATTATAGCAGAAAGTTTCCTAGTTTAGACTGGGGGAAAGGGTGTTTTCAGCAGGGTGGGACTTGGTTAAATCTGCAGAAATTATCAACAGTACTCACCAATTGATTCTGGTAGGCGGTAACAGCAGTAAAAACTGTCTCTGGAAAGATAAATGTCCTGAACTCTTCCGATTTCAGGTTTAGCAAAGAAGCCGTGTGATCTTTCTTCTTAATAATGTGGACCCTTGGCTGGTACTTGTGCATGGAGTTCAAAATGATCTGCAAGAAAGAGTGAGAAGGCACTGTCCTGAGAGGAAGGCTAATGGGACCCTCAAAGGCTATAAAACTGTAGGGCCGAAAAAAAAAAGAAAAATCTAATTAACACTGCAGTGGAGACATCTGAAGTCTTAACTAGCCAGGGGTTGATTTTCAGAGCAAACTCTCTGGCTCCGTTGGGCAGTTCCAGAAAAGGAAGCTAGAAAAGCAGGCACCCCAGGAGCTGGTTTCCTCTCACTCCTATGCCACTGGTGAGCACACGTTTTTTTGGAAGTATAAATACCTGTTCCAATAGGTAACGTGTTTTACATATGGAATTTGTTATTGGTAGCGCATGTCCCGGTTTGCAGGTGTCAGCTGCGAGTGTAAATATGTAGCTCTTGAAAGCTGGTGACCGAGAATACACAGTTGCAAAAAATGTGCAGGTGCAGAATGAAAAGAGACAGGAACCCCTCAAAAAAGCAGAGAAAAAAATAAAACCCAACCAAAAAACCACCACCAGCAGCACCACAAACCGTCTGACCGAAAATAAAACTCCCCAGATCCTTTTACTGGGCCAAAACTTTAGAGCAAACTACTTTGCAGATTCTCTTCAACGCAGACAACTGAAAATGAGAGCAAGGAGGGAAACCAGTACAGAACCCCCAAATGACTAGATTTTGCCATTTTATCCTCATTAATAACCATTTCACGAGCTCCCAAAATGATTCTAAACCTACCGTACCAAGTAACCAACTTCAACGTTCGCTGGCGTCAAACCGAGAGTCCCATTTGCCTCAGCTGCCGCTGGCTGAGGCCTGTTTGGCTGCCTCTAACCACAGTATTACAATGTAAGAATTAAATACAGAGCTCGGCTCGCACCAGTCCTTGTTTTGGATATAATCACAGTCACAAGACGAAATTGGCAATGGTGTGGGTGGTTCTATTTTGCAGGAGCCATAACGACGTTACAGTCAGCTCTGTACATCTGGAATAGCTAATGTGCATTCCTCAGGAAGCGTTAACTTCGGCTGAAACACAGCAGAAGTGGTGCAATATTTCATGCTAACTCAGTCAATGGGAAGGGTTGCACATTTCATTGGAGCAGGGAACTTAGAAATAGCTTCGTCATGGCTAAAATTTCCACCAGTGTTTTCTGCGCTGCTCCTTTGGGGCCAAATACTGCTAAGACTCGCACTGTGACTTTGGGGCGGGGTGCATACAGTGACAGAAAAGTCATTACAGTGATGGGGAACCATCATCCTGAAAGTGTTGCACGTCTGCTTTTACCAGCTCAGGTCCTTTCTCAAATCACTTCATTTCATAGATGCACACAACGCCATTCACCTTGCCTTTAATGTCCTTTGCACTTCTCTTTCTTTGTAAAATTTTGTCTTACCATCCGAGTCACTTGGGCTACTCTAAGCAGCTGGAAAAGACATTTTAAAGGACAGTGCGTGGATGGTGATGAGCTTACACCGAGGTCAGCCCACAGAGCTCGGCACTTCCCATTGCCTTTCATAGCCGCGATATCCACACCGAGGCATTACATCTGAGCAGCAGCCGAGCGGAAGGAGGAAAAAGCTGTGACAGAGCATCTCCCACACATGCCCTTTCTTTTCACTCCTCTGTGAATGTGAATTGTGATAAAGAAACTCCATTTCTCAAAAAGATCACGTAATCCTTTATGAAATTTTTCCGAAACCAAAAGTGCACATGGATAACATCCCCTGCCACGGTGCTCTGCCCTGTGTGTTCCCACCAGGGGCAAGTTGAGTCATCCAGGTACAAAACAAGTACCAAATGTAGCTTGGAGGTCACAAAAGACCCATGGCCAAGGTGAAGGTCACTATTTCCTTTTCGTAAGGGTCTGTGCGTGTAGTGCTCCACCTGCATCCCTGCACAGGCTGCCAACGTTGCCATCCTCGCTGATACTAAAGTCAGCAGGATACTGCACAAAGGTACCCCTTAATATCCATACAACTTCCTATGTTAGGATCGTCAAAACAGCCTAAAGGAGTTAGATACACAGGGTGCAGCTCACAGAGTAGTCCCCAGGAGTGGTCTCAAAGTCCAAGCAGTCTCCTACCTGCATGGTGTAGCCATCAGAAAACCCTTGATGCCAGCTCTGCGATACTCATGCTTCTGTGTCCCAAGAGAAACGTCGGGTACACCTATACTGATGGCAGCCCCCAAGCACACACTTACTCGCTGTACAGCCTGGCCACAGGCACCCTGCCATCCCATCTGCCTTCGTGCTGACAGCCTGCAGCAGGGGAGATGACCAGGATTCGTCCTTACAGGATCCTGTTTGCTGTAAGGTCAGGAAGGTTTGTAGGCATCTGGCTCCCACTGGCTACAGACCGGTCACCAGAAGCAATCTGGATGCCAGCTGCAAAATCCCGGAGGTGGCTTTGAATTCAGGAACTGTGCTGTGAATATGGCTCCCATATTCACCAAAGAATGGTGTTACCAGCCAAAGTTTGCTTTCTAAAAGCATGGAGGTTCCTAAATTCTGCCAGGTTGACTTAAAAAAAAAAAAATCCAGCCATAACTCCTTGTGGCTGTTCTGAAACGCCTGCTTTCACAGTTACTTGTTGGTCATGTTCACACCTTTGTGTTTGCTTTTGCAAACATTCATGTTTGAGTTTTGCTATCATAAATGCCAGAAAAGCAATTACGAGGATATGTACGCTCATGGTTCACCTCATCATAAACCAGAAATTATGCCATCCCAAATAACTGCAACCAAAAGTCCTAGAAGAAGCAGCCTGTGTGAAAAATATCACCAGAAATCTAGGGGTGGGGGGGGAGGGTATCACACTCATAAATATTCCACAACCAGAAAAATGAGAATTGCTTGCTCGGCTGTAAAAGTCCAGAGATAGGAGCCATTTCCTTCCTCTGGTAAGGATATCTGAAAGTGTTTCCATGGAGCAATCTGTATGTCATGCACACAGAGATAAGACTTCTGCCTGGTGCTTGGGGAGAATATGTACATAGCGATGGGTTGATGCGTGCTGCTGAAGATACACCAGCAGAGATGCTTGCCAAGTCCAAAAGTCTCAGAATAAGAGAAAACAAACAAATGCTAGGACAAACAAATGCCTCTCTTCTCTACAGATTCCTTTTCAGGAAATGAACCACCCTACAAATAAAACACCACAATTACCTTAACAACCAAAACTGTCCCCTGGAGCATGGAGAAAGTAAGGAACTAGAACAAACTGGAATTGTGTTGGATCCAGCTTCTCTATAATTAGTATTTAAAGGCGTCTTTTAGGTCATTAAAACTTCCTCAAGAACCAACATGCCTTATCAAACACAATTTAAGATTTTAGCAGGTCAACTGAAAAGATCTCATCAGTAAAGAATGGCGTTTTCAAAACAAAGGGAGAAGTTTCAGGAGGCATTTCAATTCTCCCCTTCTCTTAGTACAGGGGAGCTCAGAAATGCCATTGGCGTTGCACAGTGAACCCTCCTTAAAGGCTCCAGAGGATTAATTTCTTCCTTAATTCTACTGAACATCCAATGATGCTATTTACATGGCTTTAATAAGACAGCATGTAAGACCTGACACCCTAATTTGGAACACAAAAAAACCCCACAAAATATTAAAAAGAGAGTGCTCCGCAAAGGCGTAACACCTGTCATGCAAATCTCAATGTGGGATCAAGCCTTCGGGACTTATTCTTAACTCAACTTGCAGAACTTTCCATCGACCTCAGCTGTCCAAAGCCTTCACATAAAGAATGGGATCCACCTCTGCCACTTCTTGTAAAGTTAATCGGGAGGCCGCATCTCAAGCGCTAGAGATCATTTTCTCCCGCTGTCTGTATTTGAGGAGATTACATCTTCTTGCTCTGTCACATGTCTCTGTTCCCGACAGCTTCTCAGACCTACTTCTTTTTTATACTCGTCTGGGCTTCTGGGAACTGCACTGCTCCTAACTAGTTTGCAATATACTGCTGCGAGCCCTCTATTAGAGGCACACATGGCCCCTGTTATGATGAAAAATGCTTCTTTTTAAATGCGCACGTATACTGCTCTATCATCACTCGGTGATAGAGCCCACAAATCTTCAGCTTTGCCCTTCTGCAGATTATGAAATAAAAGAGAGGGGAAAAAAAAGAAGACAACATTCTCCGCTAGTCAGGAAGGGAGCAACAGTGGGAATCGGATTCAAGGAAAATATACCCACAGAGGGATCTTTACAAAAGAGCAACATACAGGCGTCTTTTAAGGCTTTCTTTTGTTTTAAACTACTTATGTTGTTGTTTCCAAGATGTATTTTAAATGATCGTGGCTGTGGTCCAATTCTTAGGTCTTGAAGTGCGTAAAAATTATCATGTGAATGAGAGGCATTTGCACAGAACACAGCTCAGACAAACAGCCACCGTCTCACAGAGTCGGAAAAGGCAATAAACACCACACTAGGGGAGAGATTTCTGATACCTTCTATGCCACAATTATTCAGCTTTACGGGTTAGTTACCGTGACAGATGCTTCTGAGTTCAAAATCACTCCTCTCTTCCCAACGCCTCATTTACTTGCACTGCATTTACACTCTTTCCTCTTAACTGCCCCATCCTCAGCCAGCAACCCCTTCAAATCCATCCCCCTGCTCCTTCAACCTTCCCCTGGGGAGCCCCCGAGCCCAGAGATGACCCTTTTAGATCTTCCTTTGCAACTTGGAGGCACTGAGAAGCCATTTCTGCACATAACAGTCACTTTTGGGAAGGGGACAGGACAGACAACATTTTTTCTTACCACCTCCCATCAGACAGTCAGGTAGCTAAAGGAGCATAGCAGGAGCCCACAGCCAGCAGCTCTGCATCCTGTTTACCAGCTTCCAGCCAGGGCTTGTCGCAACAAACTGGTGCCAGTCAGAGCTGGGACCTGTTTCCTTTAGAGGCCCAAGTTCACCCTGTGGCTCCTTGACTTGCAGGTAGCTTACAGTTGTTTCAAGGGCAACCGAGGCACACTGTTTTTAATAATTTAATAGCCCTGGCTTTGGTGTCATGTCACATCAGTATTTCCTGCTGACTCTGTGCCCATGCAGCGTTAAGTCTGGAAGTATAAGCACTCTTATTGATGGATACAACTCTTAACAGGTTGCCTGTAAGGAGAAGGAGCTTCCAAGCACACATGGAAAAGCATGTGAGCTTGCTAGCCCGTGTGTACAGCAGAGCATACTGCCAAGTCACAGCAAAATGCAAGCAGAAGCACGACAAAAAGCTCAACTGTCTCCCTTCTCTCCCTCGCTTTGATGCTCAACTCCACGCTGAAGAACTTGTCCCCAATGGATGTTCTGCCTCTGATGGCAGTAGGACCGTCATTAGAACACTTGTCAAGTCAACACAAGTCAACACTTGGGCTCTACCTTATGAAAGGCAAATAATCAATTTCAGAAGTCACCTGTTCCTCTACAACAGAGATTAAACCTCAACACGTTTCGGCTTTGCACAGCATCCTCCTGCACTGAGCTATGAAGGGCCGGACAAGAAAGGTGTAAGATGGGGACCACGGCAACCTTTCTCCATCGTGGTCTCTCTCCCACAACCTTAGCCCTGTGAAACAGATGAGTGGTTCCCTACAGCAGTTCCTTTACCCTTTCCCACCAGGAGAGTTACTTACATGGCCGTGCTGATCCAGCTCGTTGTTAGTGAGTTTGACTTTTTCGAAGGACACCATCTGCTTCAGCAGTTGCTCTCCGGTGAACGGGGAGTCAGGGTGCACGTACAACCTAAAATAAAAACAGGGAAAAGGCCTGCTCATAAAAAAATCTCATTTCTTGGTGCATGCATGGGCACCGTCTCCATATGAAATTTAAGTCTGTAGCATCTTTCTTTTGGGATATGCAGTGGTTTCATGGGCATGGATTTCCTGAGAGCTTAGGGTAATGCAGAGCTGCTACTCGAACAAGACACACACAATTTTCCCCAAATTAATGAACGCCTGAAATGCGACTAGTAATGAAAGACAGTAAAGCAGACTTTTTTGTTTAATTCACTGGAACATAATGAAGAATCCTGTGTCTGAGTACTGGATTGCTCTCTAACCATACCTATTATTTTATCTAGTTAACTAAAATGGAGACATTAACTAACATTTGCTGTTGTGTCTTTTCTCAAATGAAAAATTGATCATGTCTTTCCCCACAGCTGTGCTAACAAGCACTTACAATAACAATGACTGCAGCTCCGAGAGAAAAAACATGGTGTCATTAGAGAGATAATGGGGGAATGTAGATAAAAATGCATTTTTCTTTATATGTAACATTAAGCCGTGATAATGATTTTAACCTGCACTCGATCACACGTTAGCTGTGGTGACGTCTGTTTATAACAAGTTGAAGGCTGCAGTCCAGCACAGTGGTCTGACATGAAAAAAATTAATTGCTGCTCTGTAATTAACAATCCACCACTTGGGAAATTAAGCAGAAGAAAAGGAAGCACAGAAGACATGTAGATACAATGATAAATACATTATGACTAGACTAATTACAAGTCCCAGGCTATTTAAAAACAATGATTTTATAGGAATAATGTATTGCTGAGAATTATTTAACTGAAATGTTCTTTCTGATAGTGAATTAAGAGCTAAAGCAGACCTTCAGCTAGTGCAAACTGGATCTGTTCTGCTTCTGTCAGTGTTGGTTATCACTCGCTGAGGGCCTGACTCTCATTTCGGGTGAAGTCTTTGGCCACACGGATGGATTCTTCCATTAGGTGGGTGGGGCAGCATGTCGGGTTAGAAATATAAACATTTTTTTTTCCAATGAGCTGTGATTTTGATTAAGCAGGAAGAGAATGGAAAAACCACTAAACAATGGGGCGTAACTCTCTGATGGACAACGCTGATCCCTAATCAAGGAACGCCGGTACTAAAGACTCCAGGCTCTGTTGCTCAAAAAGAAGATTTGATCCTGCACTCTCCGTTTTTGCCAGCAGAGTCCCCAAGGCACAGTGAAACTGAAGTTTTGCCAGCGCAGCTCGCTTCAGATGTGCAGCATGTTTTCCTTACATTGATCCGCAGCACGGCTTGGCTGGTATAACTCTGGCCACGGTAGGGATGCTGAGCTAGGGTTCCTATTGCAATAAAATATTCCTAGCATACCGGCATCCTCACTGCTGTCAACTCCGTTCATTGCACTATGAGGTTCCTGAAAAGTTATGATGTATCTGAAAAAACAGACCTGGAATTCTGTTATGTCAAAAGAAGTTTACCTCTCATGAAAATTAACTTTAGCTTCCTGTAAAAAAAAACTGTGAAAATTTCAATGAAAACAAAACAAAAACCAAAAAAGAATCCAAAATCCGTCCTGCAACTTTTCATCCAGTCTTGTGGGGTTTTTTTGTTTGGGTTTTTTGGGTTTTTTTTTTTGGTTTTTTGGGGTTTTTTTTGAGCCTGACTCCTAATTTTGAATGTCTGGATAGCTAATAACGTTTACTGCAATCACAGAGTGTCAGGCTCAGCAAGGTTTGGCTAATTAGGACCAAAAAGCCGAACTATTTCAAATATGTGCTGGGGAATGAGTAAAGATCCTCACGTATCTAAAAGATGAGGACAATTGCTTTACACCATAGGCAGTGAACGCTTGGCACTGCTTTCAAACTACGAAGTGCCTGGGTGTTAGCAGAGTGCTAATGGGAAAGTCGCTGAAGGATCAGCTCCTGAATATCCGTTACATAAATGAGTTAATAAACCTGGCTTTTTTTTACCGATTTGCTACACACTGTCAATCCCACCGCACCACGTGGTTCCACCTGGTGAACTACACCTATCCGCATGCTTCTCCTACAGCCTCAGCTTGCATGCCTCAGAGGAGAGTGTTCAAAACTAGACACGTAGCCCTTTGAAGCAGAAGTCGATGAGACTACAAGCACACACGAGCACCCGGGTTAGAGAAATAAGCGTGCGCATTCCAGCTCGGCACATGAGGCTCCCCCAGAAGTTCGCGCCAGCTCTGCTGCCTAAGGCCAGCCAGATGCGAGGGGCTGCTCACTCCAATTCACAAAGGCTTCGGGAACCATATTAGGATGTGAATTTGCTCCATGACATATAACGTTTCATGATATATGCAAGGTTCGGGTACTGCTTCCTTCTTGCGTATTTTGGAATGCCATAGCGCTCTCCTATTTAGTTTAACGGTTGGTTTGGTCCACAAGCCCTGTGCATGATGCTTTTAATTACCTTAACATCTCAAATAATTTGTAGAATATAATACCTTTTAAAGGTTTTGTACCTAGAGTTCTCTGTAAGTGTGTAAACACTATAACTTCTTTTTTAAAATGATTGTAGCCAAACACAATAAAAAAAAAAAAAACAAGACTTTTGAGTGAAAGAAAGGAGGTGAAAAAGGAAGAAGAGTGAATAAAGGTACATGTTGAAACTTATTAAACTGGTGTTTCACACAGTCTTAGTAGTTTGGAAGAACAAACGTAAAATACCACATAGGAATTATATCCCCAGATAGATAGCACTTTAGAAGATTTACAAAAGACTCTCTGAAAAGTATTTTTATTTAAGTGTTCATTGCAGCATAAACTTGTCTTAAGCATTGACATCAGGAAGGCAGGGATAAAACTGTTTTTTATAGAAAGTTCCCTGAAGGGCTAACCTTTCAAATAGAATCACAGAATACTTACTAATTTAAAAAAAAAAAAAAAAAGCCGTCTTAGCATTGAAAGTTATTTTTCTGATGGGAACAGTGAAGCACCTAACGGGTTCGATCCTGCAAAGTCTTACACCCGTGCATAACATGACTCCTGAATAATTCCCCCGTGCCTATGCAGATGCAGGCAGCGATGTGCGTGGGGAGCCAGCACCTCGGTACCAGAGCGCAGACGCTAAGCACACATACATGCCGCAATTCACACTCCTCAAGTAAAGAGAGCTAAAACCATGTGTCTGGAGGACAAGAAATCATAACTTCATTAAGGGCTGCTGTTACTGGAGCAGGACCAAACCCATTTCAAGATGTGAGGAGTACTACTTTTAGTCTGTTTGAGAAAGACTGAGGCCTCCCGCCTCGAAAGATGCATTAACACTCCAGAAAAAGCACTAGCAATACAAAAATCAGCATGCCAAACCTCTGGACCTCTGGAGTGTAAGAAAAAGAAAGTGCATAAATGTGTATGGAAGTACTGTTCACATGAAGAAAAAGTAATCTGTGCCTGTGCTATGATCAGTGGTCTTTTGGCTAAGCATCCTGAAAACGAAACAGGAAAGGTGCGTGTTTGCACACAGGAGCAAAACATCCTGAAAACATCCCAAAAATGAAAGAGCGCAGGTAGACATTTGTGTATAGGGCTGCTGACTCAGGGACCTTAAAGGGCTGCCACAGTATGATGATAATAAGTCTTAAACTCCAAGAAGGCTTGACTCTAGCTCTAAAACAGTCAGTAGGGCAGTTGCTAATTATTCCAAGGATCAATCTCTTGTTTTATGGTCTTGTGAATATTTCTTTATTGAGCTAGTCTCTGCCAGATACCGTGAATTAGACGTCTATTTAAAGATATCCCAAAAGGCACCTGAACAGAAAAATAAGGAGAGAGCTCTGCCTTAAAACTATTTCTGTTCTTCCCTTATTTCTTCTTTTGATGCTGACTCTTTTGGAGCAGCATCCGTGTTTTTTTTTCTTTGGGTTTTGATCAGTGCCCATTACAATACGTCAAATGAAGCCCTCAGACGTTAACCACATTGCAAGAAGGAGTTTTTGGCCATGAAAACAAAGCCGACATAACTCCTAGGTTGCTGTCTTTAATCACAGCTTCTCTGCATGCGCTTTTTGTTTGTTTACTTCCCTGAGCCGCCTTCCAGAGATCAGCAGTCAGCAAGATTTTGGTTGAACTATTTATATTAGGAAACTGTGCAGGGTTTGGTCCCTGTGCTCACATGCGCACACAAAAAATGCACTTCCATTTCTTGTGTTTCACTTCTAAATTCTGTTTCTGTAACAGGCAAGTTCTTAACTCCAGGCTAAGCCACCTGGAGCGGGTCTGTCTGCCTGCGCAGAGCCCTCCGCAAAAAGTTTCTTTGAAGCCAGAGAGGCACCCGCGTTATTTCCATATCTCCGGCTCTGACTCAGCAAAGCCGTTCGACATGTGCTTCGGTCTTTACTGGACTCAGGGACTTAAGTACGTACTGAAGTGCTGGGCTGAATAGGATGAAGTGCGGGTCTCCGCTGAAGTGCCCTCCTACCACACAGCCTAGTGCTGCAGCCGCAATGTCCCGCTGCGGAAAGAAGTCAGTCATTAAAGACACTAACGGAATTATTTCAGAGATCAATTTTTTTTTTTTACAGCATTTTGTTTCTGTATAGAAAAAGGGGGGGAATTTACTTGATTTTTTCCTAGCATCTCAGAAAATTATGAGATTTCTTAACATACACACACACAAAAAAAATCTCTGTGCTGTAGAACTGATCCATACTTTGCCTGCTGTCTAAGAGACAACTGAAAGCAAGAGTAAAATTATTGGTTAGCAAACACTAGATATGTTATCAAGAAATAATGTAATTTCAAGCATAAACAGCATTGAACTGCAATGTAGTATTTCTGCTTGGACTTGGCTGGTGATGCCTGGATTGCTTTAAATTATGAGGTCCAATGCTGGGGGGGGGCAAACCCAAGAGACAATAATATCTTTTTTTTTTTTTTTTTACAAAAGCTTTCTTATCTGAACCGAGGCAAATTTCATTTAAAAAATAAATAAATATATGTATATAAAAGAGCCTTTAGCCAATTCCTACATGCCTTCGAACATTCAGCATAAATCAAGCCTCAGGCAGAGATTTGAGGCCCGATTCTGCCTCACATAAATTAATCAGAATTTTGCAATCAACTTTTGTTGAGCACGGACTCAAAGTCTCAGAGCACTGTTAGCAAACAGTGTGGAAAGATTAATAAGAAGGTATTTCTTGAAGGAAAAAAAAAGAAAAAAGTAAAGAAAATAAAAGAAAGATCAGCTGTAAAATCTACAAACCTTGCAGGGAGTGGAGGGTCAGCTTTTCCAGCCACTAACCAGGAAGACCTGTGATAGGCATATCTGTATCTTTTATTGTCCACAGGAACTATATCCATTAACACAATATACTTGGCTTCAGGATCCACTCCCGAGAAGGAAACCCTGATGGTAGGAAACATTCTCCTGAAATAAAGGCAAACCAGAAAATAAATACGTGGGTGGAGATCAGAAATAAGAGAGGGTTTGAAAAGCCGCTAAAACTAAGAATTATATTTAAACCACCTGGAAAAAAGTAAAGACCCTATTGATTCTGCTTCAGCGTGAAAGAAGTTAAATCCTGTGTATCTCTCTAATATGCACAGAAAGGGCAGCCTGAAAACAGAACTGGTTTTTGGAAATAAAAAGAAAAAAAAGGTAAAAGTGAAAAAGAAAAAGAGAAACGTACTTCTGCCTGTTAGTTAAAAGAACACAACGATTTCAGAAAATAGTTGTACCTAAGGCACATTAGCCCTTAGAAACATTGAGTTTATTTTTTTTTTTTTAATGGGATCCACATTAGTGTTAGGGAACACTGTAGCTCCGTTAATATTCTCACATATTTTTAGATGTATGTTCTTTTCAGGCTGCCCACGATATTCCTGAGAAGAATTTTGAAAACTAAACTTCTCTTTCTTCACTTACATTTTGGCCAAATGACACTTTAAAACGTACGGCTATGCCGTAGACCGGAAATTTAAACTTTAAAACGGTTTAAAGTTTTGAACTTCAAATTGCAGATTTTATACATACTTTTTTTAAGTTGGAGTTTTTTTAAACTCACGCTGGTAGAGCTCGCTAGTTAGGAAAAAAAAAAAAAAAAACCCGTCGGGGAACGTTGTTAGTAACAAGTAACTTTGGGGAGCAATAGACATTTGGCTCCTGCAGGCTGCTTTTGCTGGACCCAAAGCCTTGCTGAAGAAACCGCACGGTTCGAGGCGCGGGGAAAGCCTGCGATTTCTTTTGCACGTTATTTGCAACCGAGAGAAAAACAACCCAGACAGAGCCCTGACAGAATTACTTCCCTGCATTTCCCTCTGTCTGTACCAACCGTGCCCCGCAAAATCACCGCACCGCGCAAAGCAGCTGTCAGCCGCAGACCAAATTATCGGTGAAACCAACATTTTCACCCACCCGCCCACTCCCCTACCGACCCCGGGTTGATTTCAACCGGCCGGTCAGCACCGCACCCCGCTGCCCTCGCCTCTCCCTCTGGCCCCTACGGGACTCCGAGCACCGCACCGCATCGCATCGCCTGGGCAATTAAGAAGCTTTACCCTCCTCCTCTCCTTAGCCCATCCGTGCTGCTCTCCCCGATTAAAAACCGTGAGCTTTTTGTTTACTTTGCCTTTTTTTTTGTCCTCTCCCAAAGCCCATTTTTAGGCAGCTGCGCGGGGCTGCCCAGCCTTACCTCCCGGATTTGGTGATGATCATCTCGGTACCCAGTTCGTGAAACTTGTCCCAGAGCTCTTTGGTCTCCAGGCTGCAGGAGATTTTGGCCATCTCCTCGCTGGGGATGATGGGGGTGGTGGGGATGAGGGGCTCGGTGCAGAGGGAGGAAGGGCTGCTGTTAAATTCCCCGTGAGGGTCCAGGCTGGATAAGTCACTCAAAGGCTGGGCGCAAGAGGATTTCTCAACGAATTGTTCTGCAGGGTTTGGGAGGGGAATAATAAAATAAAATAAAAAAAAAAAGAGGAGATTTAGCCAACATAGGACTAACGCCGAGGAAAAGTTTGTTTGTTTGTTTGTTTGTTTAAAAAAAAAAAAAAATGCAGCAGCAGTTTATCGTCCAGCTGCCCCTGCTCTGGTCCAGCGCACCCCCGGATCTACGCTATTCCTTAGGCGCCAGCGCATCATCTGAGGGCAGGGGTGGTGACTTTCGGAGATCAGCTCCGGGAAGAGCCCGAGGGCGCGCAGGGGATGGTGCCTGGGCCGTGGCGGGGAGCAGCGCGGCCGCATCGTCCCCTCGGTCACTGCCCGCTCCGCGGGGCGCGGAAGGGCAGGGCGGGCCCTGCGAATCGTGGGTTTCCCCGGAAAGGTCGCTAATTCTCATTAAAACGGGAGCGCTTGGCGCCGGGGAGGGAGCTCGGTCAGCTTCTCCTAAAGCGCGCAAAGGAGAAAGAAGCCCGAGCGCGGCCGCGCAGGCTCCGCGCTTCCTCCGCGGGGCAGACAGCTCCTGATACGAACTCACCCGCCTGGAAAGCCGAGTCTGCCCAGCCCGGCAGCCGCTTTGCTGGGGCCGAGCACACCCCGTTGGAGAAACAGGCTCCAAACTGCGCGGTGCTCGGGTGCGGAAGCTGCCGCCGGGGCTGCCGACCCCTCATT
Organism: Tetrax tetrax; assembly: GCA_009806455.1. Taxonomy (NCBI): domain Eukaryota; kingdom Metazoa; phylum Chordata; class Aves; order Otidiformes; family Otididae; genus Tetrax; species Tetrax tetrax. The sequence continues at coordinate 15,626 of WHYT01000219.1, forward strand.
TAGCCCCC
>WHYT01000225.1:0-109770 GCA_009806455.1 Tetrax tetrax
TATCATTAAAAAAAAAAAAAAAAAAAAAAAGCTATATATATTGATGGGCTCCTGCATCAAATATTCTGTTTCACATGAGCTTAAAAGTCCTATTAATTTCAACCAGAAAATCTGAAGATAGTGTGCTGTAAGAGGAATAAAAAGATAAAGTGCTCAGAGAAAGGAGTCAAGTGCTGCTTCTTGCACATACTGTTTGCTAGTTAAGACTGACAAAACTTCGTTGTGAGATCACACAAAAGTGACCGAGAATTTCATCTGGTCTTCATTATTTATTACTAGGCAAAATGAGGAAAGAATTCAAAGACATCTTGAGTTCAGGATGAATTTTGCTTTCAGCCAAGAAAGTCTTTGTACCCTCCAAATGACTACATTTGATAAGGAAGTAAAGAAACACAGAGAACCCAATTGTGCAACTTTTCCAGAATTACTGTGCTTTCTGAATCACTCCCTATATGAAAAACGTGTACAGCTATTGAAGTTAATTATCAAGGTACAGGGATACACACCTATATATGTAACAGGATATTAGTGTGGTTTTCAGTGTAGCATACCCATGATAGATATCAAGCTACACAAAGTCTGTTACCTGAGGCTAGGCTAGCTGAGTGTCATATTCACTAGGAGGCTTTAACAGAGCCTCTACAAATAGAATGATGAGCAGGCAATACGCCCTTGCGGCCCGGAAGGCCAACTGCATCCTGGGCTGCATCAAGAGGAGCGTGGCCAGCAGGTCAAGGGAAGTGATTGTGCCCCTCTGCTTGCTCTTGTGAGACCCCACCTGGAGTAGTGTGCCCAGTTCTGGAGTCTCCAACGTAAGAAGGAAACAGGGAAGGCCAGGTTGAATGAGGCTCTGAGTAACCTGATCTAGTTGAAGACATCCCTGCGACTTGCAGGAAGGATGGACTAGATAACATTTAAAGATCCCTTACAACCCTAACTATTCTATGACTCTATGATTCTGTTCTTATTATTGAGGGCTCCAAAGCTGGATGCAGCACTCCAGGTGGGGTCTCTCAAGAGCAGAGTAGAGGGGTAGAATCACTTCCCTTGATCTGCTGGCCATGCTTAATCAGCAGTCATGATGGATCATTTCTTCCACATTAAAAGGACTGTGAACATTTTGCTCAGAAGCATGAAATCAGAAGTTACGACTTCCAAAAACGTTCTCTTTCTTCCAGATGTGATTTCTCTTCTAATACTTGGATATTATTTTTTAAGGCATTCCAAAGAATAACATTGACCAGGATTTGATTTACACTAACTTCAGAAGGTGAAAATCAAATATTACTAAGTTTCATTTGCAGGCTGTAGATCAGTTTAGGCAGGGCATCCCAACTTCTGCTTTGTAGTTGGAAGCCCTCTTGCAGAAAAACACCTTCTGCTGCCTCTAGGTGCCTGCTTGTAATAGCAGATGTTGAAAGCATCTTCCTGTAATAAGCTCTTTGAAGGAGAAGGAAAACTGAAGCAAATACACATTTCTATTAAAGCATTTGTACCTTGGTAATATATTTTGTAACAAATTTAAACTTCCTTTTTATTTTTTCAGAATGTCAACAGCTGTTCTAATTTGGAATCTAAATTAAAATTGACTAAATAAAAATTGACAGCTTTTCACAGACCAGAAATACTGCTTTTTGACTGTATCTTGTAACATATCAGATTAATTTTATAATGGAAGCTGAGGTATACTTTCATTTGAATGGCTGGGTTTGTTATCCTGTTAATAATTTTTTATGTTGCTGAAAAGCATAATCCCTCTAAAGCTTTGTCAGTAGGCAAGTTTAGCCTAACTTTTAATCTGGCTTTTTTAGCTGGCTCAAAACCCAGCTGAATTTACTGCAGAAGCATCTTGTTTTGTTATGACAGTCTTTGTGAAAGCAAGGTGATATTCTTGCTTTTCCATTCTAGGTTGTCAAGAACTAGGTGGTTCCTGGGTCTAAAGATTTGCAAGGCTGAGATTATGAAGTTTTAAAGCTTTTAGGTTTATGGGTGGATAAGTTCTTCGGTGGAAAAAAATGAATTGAAAAACAAGGTATTTCTGCTGAATCTATGAAGTGAAAATGCGTATTCTGCCCTGGGAGTGGCAAAGAGATGAGGTGGTCTAACCAAGGCACACATTCAGATGTGTCAGCAGTGTAAACTGCTGATCATTGAGGAAAATCTGTTCATTTTTATTCTTTAATTCAGTGCTGAGATAGCACTTTATCTTGCAAGAACAAGAAGAGCTGCTAGAAAAAGAATCGTATGCCATTCCAGAGAAATGTACAAGGCAAAAAGACCTGTTGGGCCAGTGATAGTAATTACTATCACTTCTCCACATAGTTTTTGTGAAATAACATACATAAGATTTTTAGGTTTTAGCAGCAAAAATTATTGGGGTGGGGTTGGGGGGGTGGGTGGGTGTGAAGCAGTTTGCTATCTGGAGAATGCACGGGCAGCCTATTGACCAGAGCTTTCATAAGGAAATGAACTCTGGACTTTCTTGCAGAGCTAGCCTGGGACACTGGCAGAAGAGTACCTACACAAAAGCAGAGTTCTTCAGAAAAGTTAACCACAGCAGACCTTGCAACAGCTACAAAGTCTTTAGTTGTAGAGATCATAACAAATTCACCTTGGTTTGTGAAGATGGTGTTACTGAATAAGGTGAACACATTTCATATGTGGTGGAAGACCAGTGGTCGCTTCAGGCTGGCTGTTTTGTGCATTGCTGTCAACAAATGTACTTGCCGGAGGCCCTGTGTTTGGTAAGTGGCCATTGCAACTACTCTGATTCTGAAAGTTGTTCAGAAGACATAAAGAAAAGAGAGGGTTTTTTTTGAACTAACTTCTTTGTGATATACCTCTTAAATTCTGTATATTTGTTTTATGTAATCAAATGTTGGGAAAGATGGTGAGAGTAGAGTTTGTTTTAGAAGTAATCTAAAGCATTTTGTTCTTCTTAGAAACCAAATGTTCATGTTTTGCAACAGCTTTGTTTTTTATATCAAACTGTTCATGTCCTACAGTAAACTCTATGCTGTGATTCTGAAGTCAAGCGACCTGAAGTGGTCCGTAATTCTGTTGTACCAGTACTTTCTTGGACCTCTTACTCTAACAACATGCTAACAACATTTTGCACTGACAATTCAGCAATATTAATTGCCTTTCGGCTAAACTGGAGCTCATGCTAACCAGGAGTGTAGTGCCAGAGGCCTGACTGAGCTCTCATAAAGGCTGCTCCCTGAGGTTTTCCTGCCCACCAGCACCTCACATACGTGGTTATTTGATTTGCGTGTGGCAGTTAACATTTCTCATGGCCAGTGCTCTCCAGTGGTAGGTCTACTAAGAGATTTATCAAGCCATGGAATTTCCAGAAGCCTACTGCAGTCTTGTACACTGCAGCTACTGTGCAGTGACTCACTAATGCCGTAGTATAGCAGCTTTAAAAACATAGTGCTGCAGATGGAGTGCTCTGTGTGTGCTATTATATTTAAAAGGATTTAAATTCAGATCAAATTTTTGTACAGCGTTATGAGAATCATAGAATCATGGAATGTTAGGGTTGGAAGGGACTTTCAAAGGTCATCTAGTCCAACCCCCCTGCAAGAAGCAGGGAAATCTTTGCTAGATCAGGCTGCTCAGAGATTCATCCAACCTGGCCTTGAATGTTTCCAGGGATGGGGCATCCACCACCTCTCTGGGCAACCTGTTCCAGTGTTCTACCACCCTCGTTGTAAAAAATTTTTTCCTTATATCTAATCTAAATCTGCCTCCCTCTATTTTAAAACCGTTACCCCTTGTCCTGTCACAACAGGAACTGAACAACTACTGAGGAGCCTCTCCCCATCTTTCTTGTAGGCCCCCTTGAGGTGCTGGAAGACTGCTCTAAGGTCTCCACGGAGCCTTCTCTTCTCCAGGCTGAAACAGCCCCAACTCTCTCAGCCTGTCCTCATAGGAGAAGTCCTCCAGCACTCTTATCATCTTTGTGGCTCTCCCACATTTGCATTCAACTTTGAGGCAGGGGGAAACAAATGAAAAATAAGCAACCATGTGCTCACAGGTGTTTTTGAGAAGAGATGGCTGTTGTCCTTTGTTCTCCATTTTTCCTTTCTCAAAATCAAGCCTCGAAGAGGAGACAGTCCAAAATATTCTGGCTGATATGCAGATGATTCTCAAACTTTACTGCAGTTTTGCTGTTTGGCAGGGGTTGGTGGGTGGGTTCCTTTTTTCATATTGTCTTTTCTCAGACTAGCTTTCATCCTGTTTTTGCACGGAACAGCAAGCCTTTCGTCTCCATAAAAATTAGGATAGTATAGTAAATAGTTAGGAAGGATAGTATGTAAATAATGCATTTGCTCTGACAAGTTAGTTCAAAGTCACTGGTGTGCTTTGGTAGTGACACTGTACTATGTAATAAGAACTTAGTTTTGTAACTCAGAACTTGTAACCTGAGAATCTGATCAGAGAAAGCCCCTGCAAATAGGCTTCTGAAGTTGTTGCCTTCTCTTAGGGCATAGTGTGTGAAACTCTCTAGTGCTGTGCTGTGCACCCTCTTGTTGCAGTCATGTTCAGATGCCTTCCTTTCTGTCAGTGGGATAGTCTCACCTGCGGATTATTTGGTGATTGCCGTGGACTCCTCTGTACAATGCCTGTTCTGCAGGTGAACTACAATGTGGCTGCTTTCTCAGCCATGCTCATTTGGGTGGTAGACAATGGGATCCAGTCTTAAGTGTCCAATCTGATACCCTGTAGTCTGGCCTGTTGCTTATGCCACTTCTTGTCCAGCTGGTTTGTGCATCTACTGAGTTACCTGGTACCATGTCTAATTCCCTTAGAGTGCATGGTAGAAGTGACTACTCCAGTATGCTGAGATGGCAAAGTACTTCTTGGATGAATGCTGCAGTAATGACAAAGCTTATCTATGGAAATTAAGTCAAGTACTGGTAAAATAGTTTTGCTACTATTGCTGCATACATTCTATCTGTTGTTTTTAGCACAATTACCTCAGTTAAGGATCACCTCTCCTTCAAACTGATCTATGTAGCCATGCTGGTGAAAAGATGTAACATAGACCTGATCTCCAGACTCTCAGCTTTCACCTAGGCAGGATGTGTTTTCCAGCAAATGTTGATTGTAGCATCATTTCTTTAGGCCTCTCAGTACTCTTTGGCTTGAAATGTGTGTGCTAGATTAATGCAGTATCCTCATATTCCCATGAGAGAAAAACCTAAGATGGATCTAAGCTGCCTTACGTTTTGTGGCTCCTAACTTGGCTTGTCTTGATGCCTGTTGTGAAAGATACACTAAAATGGTTTGTGGCACTCTCTGTGGCCAACACACTGAGAATATAAATCTCTGGAAGCTTGACTCTGAGATGCTTGTCATAACGTTGGCTCTAACAGCTCCATAGGGCAGTCTCCAGTGTATGCCAACATGGCAGGCATCATTGACTACAGCTGTCAACTCCTGTGAAGCCTTGAATACAGCAGTCTTCAGGGGCTAAGTTGAGCTTTCATAAACAATGGAAATGCACATAGCACCCCTAGAATCAGTCTTCTGAAACTGTAGTAAAAGAACGCTTCATAATTCTGGCAAACTTTGTTTTGCGTCTGGGGAGATGCTTGGATATAACAGGCCTGGGGTGGGCAGAGAGGAGAGACTTTATAAGAGATTCCCAGCGATTTGAGCATGGGTTGTCAGTGAGTGATTTTTAAGTCCATATGATATACAAAGCAGGGTGATGGAATGAGAGAGGACCTGTACAAAACTGCAGATGGCTCAAAAGCTTTTAGTGAATGCTTCTGGACAGTAGTATTGTAATGAGGGAGCAGCTGACATTTGGAGAATGCAAGCCTCTTCTCTCTGAGGGGTGGTCTGTGTCAGAACCCAAGGAGTACTATCACGTCATCCATTGACACTAGGGAGGATGCTGGTGCTGAGGACCTCTAATTCCATCAGAGTTCTTCAGAGAAGAACTGCTTCTACAGCTGCAGGAGAGAGCTTCAACAGTAATTTTCAGGAACATATGCAAATACTCTGCTGTTAAAAAGGACAGCTTTTCTTTGTGTTTAGAAGGTGTGTGTCAGTTTGGAAGTTTATAGTTGGCAGATTTATTGGCTTGCAATAATGGTGAGAGGGCAGACAAGAGCTGCATAGAATTTTTTTGCAAATTTCTGTGAGCTGTCAGATAGCATGTTATTGTTTCACCTTGCATCTTTTGACAGTTAAGAGCATTTTCTTTTTTAAATACTTGAGATTTGTCTGAGCTTCCAGTGGTGATTTTTCTGTTCTTCTTGCTTTGAAGCATGTGATAAAACTTGTATCTCTAAAAATAGTCTTTCCTGGATGTTTGTCCCATTTATTTTGTTGCTGTTTCATAGGATTGCTTAAAGTCTTTAAAGTGGAGGTAAGTTTTAGGATCTAGATTTGTACTTCTATAGCCAGCTCTTAAGTGGAGGTTTACAATTAGAGGTGTGTGCTTTTGGCTCCAGTTCATCCTGCTCTCTCATCCCTCGATAGGTGGTTCCTTAATTTCTTTCAACTACAGGTACAGATATGCATGAGGTTCCACTTTAGCTTTCTGCCTGGTGACTAGCAATAGAGTGAGGACTGCAGGAGCAAATGTTCACTGTTCACAGTCACCTTTCCATTTGTATGTTCAGAAACATGCTCAAAGAGAATTCAATTGCTCCATGATTTCACTGAGGATCAAAGTGAGACTGAGCATCCTGCAGTACCCCAAATTGTCCTTTTGACCATTTTTTTTTTTAAAAAAAAAAAGATTGGTGCAACATTTGCTTTTTCCAAGTCATCAGGGACTTCCTCGGTCTCAATGTTACTTCAAATCTGAGAGTGTGCCACCTTGCCCGTGGCATTGCCCATCTGTTCTCAGTATCTTCGGATGTAGCAGGTCTGATCCCGTGGACTTTTATGAATCAAGTTCTGTTAAGCAATTCCTGAACTAAGTTGTCATCAACTGATAGCCATCCTTCTGCTCTTTGAACCCTATCTGTAAGAACAGACACTGAAAGACCTTGCTAGTGAAAAACAAAGGCAAAGAAGATATTGAGTACCTCTGCCTTGCCTATTTCTGTTGTTGCTAAATCACCTACTCCGTTCAGTAACTGTCCTACATTTTCCTTCTTCAGTCTTTTACTGTTAATATAGCAGCAGAAGCTCTTCTTGTTATCCTTATCATGATCCTACCTGCAGCTGAGTTTTGCCTTTCCTGATACCATTCCTGCATGCCCAGGCAATGTTTCTAAGTTCCTCCTTTGTAGCCTAACCTTGCTTTCACCTCCTATATGGCGCCCTTTTGCAGTGGCGTTCCACCATGAGTTTCTTCCTTGGCTGGGCTGGTCTAATAAATCTGCTTGATTACCTGAGTATTGGGCTGGACTGTTCCTGTTCCTGGACAATGTCATTTAAGACTTGACTGCTCTGTTGTGATCCTTTACCTTTCATTGCAGCTTTCAATAGAATCACACCTACCGCTCCCCAAATCTGCTTTCCTTAAAGTCCATAGTCTGTACTGTACTACTCTCCTTCCTCTCTGCTCTCAGGATCCTGAAATCCTCTATGTCATAGTCAGCACCACTGAGGCTGCCAGTGTTTTCTTACATCCTTATTGGGTACTTCCCTGATAGTAAATAGCAGACATGCTTAGCTGTGCACCATCCCAGGTTAGCCTATCCAGTACTTATATCAGGGAGACAGTCTTTCTAGAAATCTGCTTGCCAGTGTGTGTCTCACCTACTCTGTTGCCTTTCCAGCGGATGTCAAGAGGTTCAAAATCCTTTGTAAGAACCAGGGTTGTGATCAAGAGCAATCCTCAAGTTATTTACCATGCTTCATCTCTTTGGGGGGGATGTGTAAGAAAGCCATTTCTGCTGCAATGCCACACTTACTGGCCTCTTTTCTGATGTGGACCCACAAGCTCTCATCTAGCTGTTGTCCCCTGGAAGAGCTCCATATATACAAACTGCCCTTTTGCATAAAAGCACCCCTTCAGCTTCATCTTTCCTATCTACATTTTCTGAACAGCATCTGTCCATCACAACTTTGTCATTCCTGCTGTGTCTAAGTAATTCCAGTCACATTGTGTTGTGGCTGGATGTAGAGCTCTTGCTCCTCCTGTCTGTTCCCAGCCTGCAGGTGTTTGTGCACATACACTTCAAACAGGTGCCCCTTCAGCCTGTAATGTTGCTCCTGAAGTGCCTTTTGTTCCTGTCACTCTAAATCCTTTACTTTCTACTGCTGTCCCCCAATTCTTCACTTAACTGTAGGACAAAATCTCCCTTTGCAATTGGAGATGATGTGAGTTAAAAAGTAATTTAACTGAAAAAAAAAATTATGTGTTGCCTTCATTGATGTTTCTGTGCAAAGAAGTGGAAAGCAGAACATCCTACATCCATTCTCAATGGCTACCTTCTGCCCTTTGCATCCATTGATACCTCCCTTGCCAAAATCTTGCTGTTTTGGTCTGTTTTTTTGGGGGTTTGTTTGTTGTGTTTGGTGTTTGACTTTTTTTAAAGACTGTTCAAGAAACCAAACAAGGATGTTTGGTTACTAAACTCAAATTTAAAATAGAATTAATAGTTTCATGAAACCGTTACTAGTTAAAAGTAGTATTTAAAGGTGTTCCCATTACTAGTACTGCAGTTAAAAATTACTGCTGCCACTGTAACCTCATCCGTGGTAGAATTTATTACTTTGTGGTGAAAACATACTACAGGCAGTAGAACTTGGCATTTCTGGCCAGAGCCTGAGGAAATACTACTGTTTGGTTTCTTTGTTTCTTTTTAAATTTAAAAACATTATAGTAGAGGTTTTGTGCATTTGGCTGGTGTTTGTGGCTCCTACAGCTGTGTTTTGTTTGTATAGTATTTGCTGGATTATTAATTCAATAATTGCTGGGTTATTAATTCAATAATGAATTCAATTCAATTAATTCAAATTAATCTAATTTGTTTCCATTACAGGTACACATTGTTAAAATTTTACTTGAATGTTTACTGTTAACCAACAGTAGAACTTATGTCAAGAGAATATCTTGGAGATTTGTTTTATACCCATTTGAATACATTTTAATGCTTCCCTATAAACACAGAAATAGACTACGCACACACGAACAGTTTGTCATAGCTGGAAAAAACAGAGCTGTGACTTCAGCAACTTGAGTTTGTCTGTGCCTGCTCTCAACTGATTTCAGTGAGACTAGTAGCATAGCTTAGCCTTCCTGGGCTGGGTCTCCAGCCATGTGAGCATGTGCACATATCTGATTATTTTTCATTCTGTTCAGCTCTTGCTGCAGATATTGTGTAATGATCGCAGTGATTCAGGCAGGTGATTAACAGGAAGTCTCTGTTTGTGAATTACTTTGCAAGAGGATGTTTTTGAGGGAAGCCTATTCAGCAGATATTTACACTTATGGGGAACTCTACATCTCATTCTAGTTTGGCTTGCTTAGCTTCTACAGTTTTGGAAAAGTGCAGGTGAACCGTATGTACTCTAAGAGGGATTTAGAGTTAAGGTTGTGGAGTAGGGCTGTCAACAAGACTTTTGTAGGAAGTCGTAGGGGTGTCGTATGGCAGAGTTTAGCTAGCAGGAGCTTACTGGTATGATTAGGAAACCAAGATCCCCAGAACTAAGGCAATTTATATTGGCAAAAGCATATTCTGCCAGTAAAAACTACCTCAGTCTCATATGTAAAAATTATCTTTAACCTACGTTTGCTTTTGAAATAAAGTATTGGTTTTGGTTTTCTTTTTTCTTCTTTAAATGTGCGTGCATAACGAGACCTGCCTGTTTGATAATTCGTAAAACTTGAGGAGCTACCTGAACACACTGCATGGTGTGACACGAATTTTAACTTTATTACTTTACCTTCAGCTTTAAAAGGACAAGGCAACATGTATCAACATGACCTTTTCTTAAAAAAAACAAAACAAAACCAAAAAACAGTTCACTGTAGTCCATTTAGGATTTTAGGTCACTTGTTTGGTAGCTGAAGGCACTTTACCTTCTGCCTAACATCTGATAAACCTGTCCCATATAAACCATAATACTCTTAGTTTTACCATGCATTTTGGTTTCCTTGTAGTGCCAAGTAGAACAGCACTGGGAAATGTTCACGGGCAAACCCTGTGCTATGCCTGTTTTGTGAATGGAGGATTTGTGGCTGCTTGATTTTCTGTCCCTTTATTTTTTCTAAGAATAATGAAGTGACAAGACTGAAATACATCAAGGGGCAGTTCTGCATTCACAAATTTATGGTAGGTTGTAGACTTAAAATCAAAATGGATGTAGTCTTTAGGACAGAGAAAAAAAATCTTCCTTATACTAAACATACTTTAATGTTTAAAAAAATAAACAATAGTTTAGGTTATTCTCTCTGTATAGTAGGTTGGTAAAGAAGGGAGGGGGGAAAGAAAATGCTCTTTTGTCCATACTGGAGAGTTGGACTGTGGCAACTTTGGTCAAAGTTGCTCCAGATTAGACAGTCTCATTTACAGCTGAGTTTAGTAATGACAAGCCAGCTTTTTAGGCAGTGTCCATTTTGGTCAGTTGGTGACTGCTAAGCACAGAGTTAAACAATGTCTGAGAAGACTATGGATCCTCAGAGGTGGATGTTTGTGCTGTACCGTGAGGAGTCACCAAGCAGGTCTGTTGGAAGTTGATGAAGGAAGCAAGGTGCAAATGACATTTTGTGCAAATTCTTGATCACAGATCACTCTTGTCATTGTATGCAACCCAGGTTGCTTGTGCCAGTGGCTGTAGGAGGAGGTATGAGGTAGCAAAGAAAGGATCAACAAGTGCCTGGTGCTTGGACTTGCACTGGTGCATAGGCATGAATGTATCTGCAAGGAGTCCAATAACTGGAAAACTTCTCAAATATCAGGCATCTACAACAGATTGAACATTTGACCCATTTAATCATGTAAGTATTTTAATAGGACTGTTCTTAATAATCGACCTGCAGCCACTTAAAAGTAGTTAGTTACATTGTGGTCTCATAATTCAAAGGTCTTCTGTTACCTAGTTGTGCTTCCAGCACTCACCCTACCCCAGTAGTAACAAGTTAGCAATTTGCTTTACATTTCAGAAAAACAGTCCAGTTCGGTTTTGCAGCTTCGTACCTTTAAAATAAATGCTGTTGTAAGACAAAATACAATGTCGCTCACTTTGTTGTTGTTCTCGCTTAGCATATGTTTATGCCAGTGTGCCTTGCATCTTGCTGCTTTTGGATGCAGAAGGATTGCGAGTGAGGTTATTGTGACGCAGTGAGGGCGGCAGAGGGCACACCCCGCGCGGGAGGGGCGGGGCCGTGGCGGGCGGTTTTTGGGGCCTGCCCCCCGGGGTGGCCGAGGGCGCCCCTGGAACCTGCGGGCGGCCGCGCCCGCGCCTTTCGGGACGCTGGACGGGACGGCCCCCCCAGGAGTCGGGGGTGGCGGCAGCGCCGGGAACCGGAGCCCCGGGCTGGGTCCTGCCCCGTGCGCGGGGCTGAGGCCGGAACAGAGCCGCCGCGCCGGGCTGTGAGAACGTCTCTGAGCGCAGAGGAAACGGAGAGCTGAGCCACAACGGGTGGCTTGCCGCGGGGCAACTGAAGAATGACCTTTCTTTACAAAAACTCCGCTGGTTGAAATGAAGATTTCTGATGTCATTCCTAAATTACCAGTGTGTCTTATAGAACAGAGAACAGTATATCAATATACAAGCTAATGGAGAAACACATTAGCACTGCTGAGTAACTGAAGCATAAAAACCAGGCGAATTAAATTAGAAGAGTCTGACAACAAATATGAATTTGTACACGCTTTCTTTCCACCTTAAAGTGGGAGGGACAAATCTCGAACAAAACCCTTAGACCACCGCACAAAAAAGTTTTCACATACAACGTATGTATGTAGCTAGCATTTGATTGGCTTCCTATGTTCTTGTGGTTTAGTCTTGGAAAATAGCATGGATTTTTTTTTTTTCTGGATAAGATTAGTTTTTATTTCATTAAAAATTGTTGAATAGGAACATAATGAAATTAAATTTAGACAACAAGCTTGTTAAAACAGTCTTAAAAGGCAGACATATGTTTACGTGTCAGTGTGCTGAGAATAAAACTGCTTAGAAAGATCAGGAAAATGAAAACAAAAAGATTTAAGAGAGTTGCAAATTCAGCAGGTTTTTTTTCTCAATGTGTAATATTTGTAGAACTAGTGACTTAGTATTCACTTGCACTTGCCTTCTTTTCCAATCTATAAAAATTAGACTGTTTTCTCCTGCAATCTGTAATAAATTTCCTAACTTTGAGTAAGCTATTAAATTGAGATAAATTACTCTGTTTTCAATTGAAAGAGGAAAAAAAGGCTTCAGCTTTTGAAAGAACACCCTAAAAAACTCTTGACTTCATTTGGGTAGCCAAGAGCTTCCTCCAGAGGCTTGACTGATCCTAAAACTTCAGGACTACCATATATCCTTTGAAATATTAAATTACTATTTCTTTGTTTTTAATTCTAGAAAACTTACGCTTCATTTTCAAATACATTTTAAAATAGCTTTGATTATGTTTAAATTCAGTGTCTTAATTTAAATTTATGTCTCTTTACTTGCTAGTTTGTGATGTTTGAAGAGTCTTCCTTGGATCTGGGAATGGAATCAAGGTTGTGCAGACAATCTTCATTTTGGTTCATTTTTATTTTTCTTGGGCAATATATTACTATAAAATTTCATTGTTCTGCATTTTTCTTCCTTTGTTACAAAAGAGTTTGGAATGGAGATGGTCTCTTGAGAACTCCTGAGTAATCTTACCTTTTAAAATACAGTTGAATGTCCAGTCCAAAAAGTGGGACTGTGTGGATATTTGAGTCTCAGGAGACCTCCAGATGGAAGAATCTTTCTACATGCTGTGAAATAAAAAGAACCTGCCTGTATGCTGCGTATTTTACAGATACAAAAGGGACCTTACCTTTATCCTTTGTATTATCCACCCTACTGATCTTGATCTTGGTAATATTAGGCCATTTGATTCCAAATTTTTAATATAGATGGATGGGTGCAACCCAGCTTGTGTTGCTTAAATAGATACTTGGCAGAATGGTAAATAAACTTTACGATGGATATTAACTGCAGTGATTTCACAATCACTTAAACTAGTTAATTCCAAATAACTAAGAAGTAAGTGAAAACTCAGACTTCTTCGTAACAATGTTCCTTTATCACAGGTCAGATTTTGAATTCTGAATGTCTTTAGCTGCTCAAATTGATAGCATGTTTAAGAATGGAGAAAAGCATGTTAGAGCCGATTTTTGTAATATGCTTTTTCAACATAAAGATTATTTTCTGCTGAGAACCTTAAGAACCTTTGTCAAGAACCTTAGATGAGTTTTTGAAGGTGAAAGATTATCAGAAGGGAAGATTTTTTTTATGAAAAGCAGAGGACCCAGAATGATTAGACAAATTCATGAGGGGTGGATCCATCACTGTTCCTTAATCAACACCATCCACATGCAACCTGCAGATCAGGGATCCCAGAACTACTGATTATTATGAGCTGATAGGCTGTGCTAAAAGAAGGAGAAATCAAGTGCTCTCTTCTATGCTCACTCTAGGCAGATTTGTTATTGATCAGCACGGGGACAAGATCTGGGTTTAGACAAGCCATTGAGATTGAGTATTTGTTCTTAGGTAGACAGGCTTAGAGAGTGCCCTTGCTAGAGTTCCTGATGTCTAACAAAGGCAAAATAAATGAAAACATCAAATTTTTGTTTAGTTTCTCCATTTGCTCCACTTTACAAAATTAACCCATTCTGTGGCTGACAGCTGTCTAATCTGGGTATTGGATCTGTATCAAAAGAGTGCCTCTATTAACGCTTCATAAACTTGCTAAGGCTTGGTAGCCTATGGAAGCAGGAAAGACAGGCCAAAGAATTTATGCATTTTTACAAGAGAAAAGACAGCAGCATGGAAAAACAGTGACAGATGTAACCATACTGAAAAGTTGCCTTATTGCTATTCAATAGGGCAGTGCAAGGGGTTTGCTGACACTGAAAAAGCAGCCTATTTAACCCTGGAAGCTTTTCAGCTCCATCCTAGGACATACAGTTGTTTTTATAGCATGTATTCAGAGGGAGTTTTTGTGTCTGTTAGTATTGCTGGAGTATGTAAAGTGAATTACCTGCTGTAACCAGTTTGTAGGATTCCTATGCACAAAGTTCACCCAGCATACGATATTTAAAAGCACAACAGTATTTATTGCTCTATAATAGCCTTGCATAAGCAGTTACCAGCATAAGCAATTATTAGTGTATTGTTTTCCCTTTATGAGAGTCTTACCAACCAGACCACACGGGAGACACCACCGAGCAGGAGGATGATGATCAGTGGGGTCAGAGCAGAGAAGGGAGGCAGGCGCAGCACCTTCAGGGCGTCCCCTGTTGTTCGCAGAGTGCGCTCTGGTCCTTTCTCTCTCTCTCTCCACTCTGTTTATACCCTCAGCAGATTCAGTGAAAGAGTACTGACCAGGTGTTGATGCACGCGTGGCCAGCACATGCAGCAAGGCCTGCCAAGTATGTGCCCTGCTGGCTAACAGCGGTTCCCGGATAACAGCAACGTACTGCTCAGTAACAACTCTTCTAGCTCCCCTCTCTGAGATAACAACCCTCCTAGCTCCCCTCTTCAAAGTCCCATTCTTACAGCTGTGTGCAGCTTGCAATTTCCCACAGTGGCCCTACATGGACCATCACTGAAATCCCTCACACACCTGCTCTCAAAGGAATAAATGGTATGGTGAGATTAACAGTATGGAGCAACAGGACATGGTGTTTGGTGGCATGTGTATTAAATGTTGACTGGCTGCTTTTTCAAACATACAGTGAGGCATGGTGGGAAAAAAAATAATGTAAATTGTTTGACTTTTTTTTAATTTTGAAATTTAACTAGTAGTTGAAGGTCCTAGAAATTAGAGAGTGATGTTGCTTGAAAAGAGGGTTCTTTGTGTAGGTGAAGTATCTAATTCCCTGATAGCCAAGCTGATCAGAGTACAATAATTCCCTGAAAAACTGAAGATAGCGTTCAGTTTTTCATAGCTTTTTTTCCCAAATGGTGACCTGTTAGATGGAATTTTTCCAGTGCAACATTCAGAAGAAATGTTCTGCTGTCTCCAGTGTCCACACAGACAGAAATGCATTCTGGCTGGTTAGGTAAGTTTCTCAGAGTATCTCTTCATGAGAAATTTTCTAGTTGTGTAATGTGCTCTTGGGATTTGAAACTTGGCAGACGGCTGGACTCTTGTGCTAGTGTTCTGACTTACCTTCCACATAGAAATCCATTTCAGTTAGAGTAAAGAAGATCCTTCAAAAATCAAAATCATAAAAAAAAAATGAAATAAGGATTCAGAAATGCTGGATTTGAAAAGCAACAAACATGGTGCTTTCTGCATATCTGGTTGCTGGCTGATTTACTTGGAGTTTTAATTACAGGTTATGACCACAGTAACTGTGTCCTGTATTTGCACCAGAATTAAAATTAGGGATTTTGTATACCTGTTGATGTCCTTCCTCCTCAGAATAGACAGTTTGGAAGAAAAAGGCTTTTCAAATGAGTGTAGTGTGGACAACAGTAAGTGGGATCTAGACAGTAACAGTTTCAAACAGATATTTGCAAGGTCAGTTCCTAAGTAGGCAGTGCCTCATGGTTACCTTTTGCTTTATGGCTAGATGGAACATGCAGTGAAAATTAAAAATAAAATTAAGGTATATTTAAAAATTTAGTTACAGGATTTCACTGACATTGTTTCTTGATAAAACTAGGAAACTGGAAAAAGTTGATGATAAATACATGCTCTGGATTGCAGTTTCCTATCTGAGTTAAAGACTTCATGAGTCAGACAACACGAGCAATGTTTTTACCACTGAAGCTTTCTCTTCTCCAGGCTAGGATGTGTGGGAGCTTTGAGGATTTTATTAAAAAAAAAAAAATCTTTGTGTAAATTAACGCTAGGTTTGTTGGTTTGTGGGTGATGCCATAAAATAACAGGAATGAGGCCACAAGCTAAGGTTTGGAGTTTGAAGCTCCGCTTCTGTATGTCTTTTATTGTAATGATGACAATAAATTTCTCGTAGTTTAGCCCCGATCAGGACCAGACTACCCAGTCTCTCTCTCACTCCCTCCACCCTCTGAGAGAACAGGGAGAGATAATTTTTTTAAAAAAGGCTCCAGGTTTGCGATAAGGACAAGGAGAAATCCTTAAAGTTACCATTATGGGCAAAACAGACTCAACTTGGGGAAAACTATTCATTTATTACTAAAAACAAAGCAGGATAATGAGAGAAAAAAAAAACCAAGATCACTTCCCACCACCCCTCCCTCTTCCCGGGCTTAACATTATCTCTACCACTTTCCCCCACCCTGAGCGGCACAGGGATGAAGAGGGAATGGGGGTTATGATCAGTTCATCACATGTCACTTTACACTGCTGCTTCATCATCTGAGAACTCACATTCCTCACAAGTTCCATCGTGGGGTCCCTCCCATGGGCTACATTCCTTCATGAAATTGCTCTGGCGTGAGTCACCTCTTCCACAGGGTCCAGTCCCTCCAGAACAGCTGCCCCAGTCGGGGCACAGCCTTCTTCAGGCATCCGCCTGCCCCAGTGTGGGGTCCTCCCCGGGCTGCAGGTGGATCTTTGCTCCTCTGTGGACCTCCATTGACTGCAGGGGGACAGGCTGCTTCACCGTGGTCTTCACCATGGGTGAAGGGAATCTCTGGCAGGAGCAACTTTACTTCTCCCCCTCCTTCTTCGCAGACCTTGGCGTCTGCAGCCGTTCCTCTCACAAAAAAATTCTTCACAATCGGCTCAGGCAGACGCCTCTCAGGTTCTCTTCCCATCTCCTCTCTTGTCTCGGCCAGGCCAGGCCAAGTTGGGCCCAGACTACTGCCCAGTGGGACACCAGAGGGTGAGGGCCACATGGCTGGTACCTCCTCCTCTCTGCCCACACTTCTGCTTCAGTTTTTGTTATTTTCTTCTTCTTAAATATGTTATCACAGAGGCATTATCACTGTTGCCAGTTAGCTTGGCCCTGTCCAGCAGCAGGTCTGCCCTAGACCTGGCCAAGTCCACCAGACAAAGGGGAAACTTCTAGCAGCCTCTCACAGAAGCTGCCGCTGTACACCCCCCCACTACATAAAACCAACACAACAGGAGACAAGCTACAGATACCATCTACCTGGACTTCTGTAAAGCTTTTGGCACAGTCCCACACAAGATTCTTGCCTCTAAATTGAGGAAATACAGATTTGATGAATGGCCTGTTTGCTGCATAAGGAATTGGCTGGGTGGCCATGTCCAGGGAGTTACATTCAGTTACTCAATGCCCACATGGAAACCAGTAATGAGTGGTGTCCCTCGAGGGTCTGTACTGGGATCAGTACTATTTAATGTCTTCATCAGTGACATAGTAGGATTGAGTGTAACCTCAGCAAGTTTGCCAATGACACCAAGCTGAGTGGTGCAGTTGATTGATAGGCTTGTGAGCCGAGGTCAATTGTATGAAGTTCAACAAGGCCAAGTGCCAGGACCTGCACTTCAGTCACAACAACCCCATACAACGCTACAGGCTTGGGGAAGAGTGGCTGGAAAACTGCCTGGTGGAAAGGGACCTGGGGGAGCTGGTAGACAGCCAGCTGAGTATGAGCCAGCAGTGTGCGCAGGTGGCCAAGAAGGCCAACAGCATTCTGGCTTGTATCAGGAACAGTGGCTAAGAGGAGGAGAAAGGTAATTGTGGCCCTGTACTTGGCACTGGTGAGGCCATACTTCAAATACTGCGTGCAGTTTTGGGCCCCTCAGTACACGAAGGTTGTTGAGTTGCTGGAGTGTGTCCAGAGAAGGGCATCAAAGCTGGTGAAGGGTCTGGAGAACAACTCGTATGAGGAGCAGCTGAGGGAGTTCAAAATCCCTGAGTTCCAGGAGCTGCTGAGGTATTGTTTAGTCTAGAGAAGAAGAGGCTGAGGGGAGACCTCATTGCTCTCTACAACTACCTGCAAGGAGGTTATAGGGAGGTGAGTGTTGGTCTCTTCTCCTGAGTAACAAGTGATAGGATGAGAGGAAATTACCTCAAGTTGCGGCAGGAGAGGTTTAGGCTAGATATTAGGTAACATTGCTGAAGAGTGATCAGGCACTGAACAGGCTGCCCAAGGAAGTAGTGGAGTCAAAATCCCTGGAGGTGTTCAAAGGCGTAGATGTGGCACTTCAGGACATGGTTTAGTATGTATGTTGGTGTTAGGTTGATGGTTGGACTTGATGATCTTGGAGGTCTCTTCCAACCTTAAGATTCTATGATTCTATGATTAAAATTACTAGTGGTATACCATACCACTGAAATATTAGCTCTTCCCAGAGTGTAATAAATTCTTTCCACAACAGAAGTTAAAGAGAATGTAAACCTTTGGGAAACCTGTGGAATTTCAATTTGTTGAATTTTATGAAAAGACGAGTGGAGGAAAAGAGGGAAGAATGGCAATCCTAATATGCATTATATGCAGCTAGCATACCTGCAACCCCCAGGAAAGACGTAACATGTTTCTTCTTCTTGGTCAGATTTGCATGCATAGGAAAAAAAAAATTGGTAAGTGCTGTAATACAGTTAATTTATGGCTACCTCTTACCTGACCAGCCTAAGTAGCTGTATTATTTCTTGAATTCACCTCTAACTTTTTCATTGTAATAGCAAAGTATTCTATTTACCCATTAAGTAACATCTTCACTGCAGTTTGGAAGGCTTTTGAATTAGGAGGAACATCTAAAATCTAAATATTGTACCACAAACAGAGGAGTGCTGTTGACTAGTAGATTATAGACATCTGCAGAAGGGGTTTGCATTACTTTTTTCGGATGCTGAGGCTTTTAGATAGCAGATAATTTAAACTCTTTATTTTCTTTGTTGCATTATTTTGAAGTAAACTGGCCATCCATAGCTGTAAGTAGTTGACAAAAGATGAAACAAATAGAGTGTAAAGACCATTAAAGACTGTGTTTAAAAAAAAATAAAATTAAAAGAAAGCATTGCTATATCCTCTGATAACTGCATTTGGTTGACTGTTGCTGTATTTATAGAACACTTTAGTTATGATTGAAACATATGACTGAAGCGGCCAAGAAGGCCAACGGCATCCTGGCTTGCATCAAAAACAGTGTTACTAGCAGGAACAGGGAGGTAATTGTCCCCCTGTACTCGGCACTGGTGAGGCCGCACCTCGAGTACTGTGTTCAGTTTTGGGCCCCTCACTGCAAGAAAGACATTGAGGCCCTGGAACGTGTTCAGAGGAGGGCTACGAAGCTGGTGAGGGGTCTGGAGCACAGGCCTTATGAGGAGTGGCTGAGGGAGCTGGGATTGTTCAGTCTGGAGAAGAGAAGGCTCAGGGGAGACCTTATAGCTCTCTATAACTTCCTGAAGGGAGGTTGTGGTGAGCTAGGGGTCGGCCTTTTCTCTCGTGTAGACAGTGATAGAACTAGAGGCAATGGTTTCAAGCTGCGCCAGGGGAGATTCAGGCTGGACATTAGGAAATATTACTTCTCGGAAAGGGTAGTCAGGCAGTGGAATGCACTGCCCAGGGAGGTGGTGGAGTCACCGACCATGGGGGTGTTCAAGAAACGTTTGGATGTTGTGTTGAGGGATATGATTTAGCTGAGAAGTATTGGTGATGGTTGGACTGGATGATCTTTTAGGTCTTTTCCAATCATGATAATTCTGTGGTTCTGTGAAAACCTAAGCTAGCTTTTTTCTTAGTAACGTATTGTTAGAATTGAAGCTATGGCAACATGAAACCTAGTGGGCTGCCTACAAACTGAAAGCTGTACTCTTGTAAAGCCTATAACGTAGCCTGTAATGCAAGGTCCACAGTTATGAGTTTAATTTGGTAGAGAACAAGTTTTAGGTAATGTTGAGGTTAGATGTAGGCTCAGCACCACCTCTGGAAATTTATTTCATTATCCAAATGCAGAGATTGTATGTATTTGTTGTAATGTGGCAGAAGTGAACTAGTTTAATTGTTTGCTGCGTATCTTTTTAATCTTAAACTAAGCCAAGAGGTCCTGTTTTACTTTAGTTCTGCCTCTGGATTAATGGGCAGAAAGCTTAAAGCCTTATGCTTAACACTGTGTTCTCTTTGGGTTTTTTAGCTTGCCTAAAAATCAATTCCAAATTTCAAGAAAGCATACAGTGTTCCTAGTGAAAACACTTGTGTTTTGCCTAAGTCTAAATCAAATGGGAAGGGAAATTTGCATGTTTTGAACAGTTTAAAGAAAAGAACTGTCCTTTTTTTTCCTTCACACCTTGAAAATTCAACTGTATTGTGATTTCTTCTTTGCTCTCCCTTCGTACAAAAATACATAACATGGGCATGCTTTGCTGCTTTTCAGGCCAGTATGGCCAGTCAATGACTCCTATAGCAAAATAACTTTTTTTTTCTGAAGCGGTAAGTCAGAAAGAAGCTAATTTTATGAAGCTCTGTGTTTAGGGGCAAATAATTTTTTTTTTTCAAAAGAATAATTGTCAAAAAATCAGCTTGCTTTTTCCTCTGCCCCAGATTGTCAATTCTGTCTGAAGAGGACAGCTAACTTACTAGGAACTCATGAACTCATGTCTTTAACATATTTTAGTAAATCTTTACGTCTGCATTGATAAAAGTTTCACCAAGGAACCTAACTGGCATTCCGTATGTAATTTGATGACAAAAGTTGTGATTGTGTCTTGGACTATATACTTGAACTATAAACATCTGTAGAGTGGAAGTAGTGTTTTGTCCAGAATTATCAATTTGAGGTTAAGTGATTTTTTTTTTCATTCCCTCTCAATGAAAAGACCTAAATAAATTTTCCTGTTTGCCTAAGAACTATGAAAATAGCTGTTCAGTAGGGCCTGTTGTAATAGGACGAGAGGTAATGGTTTTAAAATAGAGGGAGGTAGATTTAGATTGGATATTAGGAAAAAAATCTTCACAATGCGAGTTGTAGAACACTAGAACAGGTTGCCCAGAGAGGTGGTGGATGCCCCATCCCTGGAAACATTCAAGGCGAGGCTGGATGAGGCTCTGAGCAACCTGATCTAGTCGGGGATGTCCCTGCTTCTTGCAGGGGATTTGGACTAGATGACCTTAGAAGGTCCCTTCCAACTCTAACCATTCTATGATTCTACAATTCTATGAAAATAACTAAATCATTTTCATGTTATTATGTATCTTGTTTGTGTTACAATCAGAAAAGGCCCTCAGGCTGACTGTTGTTGATTTTTCTTCTCCAGGATTTATTTTATTGCTTCTTTCTCTTCTCATTGCATTATTTCTTAAACTTTCTTGGTGGCTTTAAGGTAACTCCAGCTTCTCAGAAGTGCAGAGTAGTGAACTGCAGCTGAATTCTCAGAAGACAAGAATTTTGTTGAATTGTGATCTCCAGCAAAAACTCAAACAAAACGCATAATAGATAATGTGTAGGTTTAATGGTACTATAGATGTTGGGTCTGGTTATTTGCGGTCTTTCAAGGACATGCTAGAGGAGTGAATTGAGGTATGCATTGCCTTCTTAGCCTCTGCAACAGAGATCTGGAGAAGCTCTGAATGTTACAGTATACTCTCTCTTTCCCACCAAGTGTCTTTGTGATATTTGTTGCTTGAACAACAATGGTAAATAAGAGTTTGGTTGGTTTTTTTGTGTGGTTTCTTTTTTTTTTTGAGATGGTGTTTTTTAAACCTAACAACTGTGAATAAAAATCAGTTTCTGTCTTGGGGATATTTTGCTTATAGAATCTCTCTCAGCTTGCAAGTTATGCAGTGTTTTGTGAGACAGAGGAAATAAGGCAATGAAAGCTTGTATTTCTAGTATTAAAGCCTGAGAATATGAGCTGGCATTCTATATTAAAAAAATATGTAATATTTTAATCTGTAAGCCTACTTGTTTTCCAGTGTTCCTGAGCCTTCTTTTACAAAGCTTGCCCATGCATGTTGCTAATTATTTATGCTTATCTAGTTAAATAATTTCAGTCTTGTGGTGTTACTGTCTTGTCCTTTTCCTATTCCCTCCAACGCTTTTCCTAACTTTCATATTTTAATATGGGCTGTATTTCACCCAAAGACTCCATTCTGTCAAAGAACATGTTTGTCTCTGCAGTTCTCTTAAGTAGTAAGTAACAAAAGTTTGGAGACGGTTTTGCTCAGGAATCACATTTACTCTGCTTCCCTCGATTGTTCTGTAACTATGGACCCTTATGTAAATCCAGACTTTCTCAGTTGTTCATCTGCTCCTGTCTGATTCTTAATGAAGCCCATAATTACCTTCCTAGTAACTGTGATGTTGTAACTGAGTGATGGATTGTGAAAATCTATAATAAAGAATATAATATATGTATATATGCATATATAAAACATATATATGTGTGTGTGTGTACATATACTTTAATGCACCTGCGTGTACGTACATGCACGTAAGTGTACAAGTATGTATACACACATGCAGAATATAGTTGGGAGTGTGTGTAGAGATTGACAACAAGTGAATTCGTGAAACAAAGTATTTTACTTGTTAGAAACATTGTCTACCTTCTTTTGAAGCTTCTGATTTTTATTTCTTTTTTCTAAAAAAAAAGTATTAGTTCTGTTCATTTTCAGTAACTCAGTATGTTATGGCTAGTCCATTTGCTAACAAACATCCATCTATAAATAAAACAGCAAAGACTTCTTTTTAGACCAAGCAAGAAAGGATTTAGTTTTCCTCATACAGAATGTTAAACTTTTTTCAGTAAGAATTGTCAGTGCTAAATGTCAGGTTTCCCATAGACAACATCAAATAACAGACTCTCAAAGACAATCTTGCTAAGGGAAGAGGGGTAAAAATCAATAGCAATGACAGGCAAGCTGTGAGAATCCCTCTTCATTGTCACTGCATAATAATGTTAAAGACCCTGGATGAATGTGCTGCTGCTGCTGCTGTCTGGAGTCTCCTGTCTGCAGCAGAGCAGTTTTTAACATAGGGATGCCAAACCTTTTGCAGCTGCCCTTTTTTCTGCAACAAAACTTCCTCTCAGAATGTGTTAATTGTAATTTTCTACTATTGGCTGTGCACTGGATAATTTAGTTCTGCTGTAAAGATCTGCAGGTTTTTTTAGTGTTAGATTTTCAATTTATCTTCACTTGTAAAATGGCATTATTAGCTCTATTATTTTTGAGTGGCATTAAGGGGAGGCTCAAAATGCTTATTTTCACTATTGTGATGCCCACTGTGAAAAAAGTACAGAATATTTGGCTTAATGATGATAAAAATAAATATAGGGAAGTTACTCTAAACTGGTTCTGTTTTCACAAATTTGAGATAAATTTTCTAGTGTTTTTTTCTTGCACAAAGGTATAAAGCAAGAATTTCTTTATCCTTTCTACTGCTGTGTGCCCATCACCATTTTATGTGCCAAACCTTTATACCAAACTTCTTTCAAAAATGTTGTCTTCTAATTTCTGAATAACAAAGGCTACTACTCTTTGATATGCCACTATTCTTTAATCCCATAATATTTTGAATATTCTGACTGCAGGAGTGAACAATTCTAAATAGTGACTATTTATAAATAATAGAATATTTTCTAGAAAGAATAGATTTTTTTTTGTAAATAATATAATAAACTGTATTCTGCATGTATGTGTATATATAAATACACACTGACATATATGTCTGTACATATGCATAGGTATATCCAAATATCTGTGTATACATACACATATATACATGTGTTTTATATATACACATATATTGTATTTTTTCTTATGGATTTCCACAATCCATTATTCATCTAATAGAAGTCTCTACTAAAGTATCTGAAAGCTCTTTTTTTTTTAATACTTGTGCTTGAATGGATTCTACAGCCAGCCGAAAATTTCTGCAAAATGAGGATGGCCACTAAAAAGCCAGGAGTTTCCCTTAAAAGGGGAACTTAAATAAATGTGTGAGTATGTGGAGGTATAATATTTTTTTTCTTGTGTGTGTTTTAAAAAAAAAAAAAAAAAGATTACATTCCATTTCGTTTATGCTTTTTTTTACAAGGATATTTTCTGTAAATTTAAAGCCAGACAGTTCTGAGATGTTTACAGCATTACTGCAGACGACATGTCTAAGGGAAACCTCAAATATAATGAAATCTAAAATAATATGTATCAGCTTGCTGTTCTGAACTGGTACCCCAAGACACTGCAGAACTACAAGCACATTCAAAGGAAGGGACACATGGAGATACGGGGCATTGATGTCTACTGCACCATGTCTGTCTTACTGACAGGATTTGAGATGATACCTGTGACTGGAGACTTGAGACATAATTGATGTAAAGCAATTAATAGGTTTATTAATTAATGAACACATTATTAGGAAATTGGTAGAGCAGTAAAATAGTCAATAGTAGGCCATCAAATCAATTTGCCATTACATTGTAATGTATATATTATGTTCATCTATAAAGCTGCTAATTACAGATCTAAAGTCTAATGAATCACATGACTATTGAATTACAATTCTTTAAATACTGAGATGTCTATCACTTTCTCTGTTTGAGAATCTTCATGAATACAATTAAATTTTAATTTGTCTCCCTCCTTGGGCAGAAGTCTCAGGACTGATGTAAGCCTTTGCAGGGGTGTGCTGTCTCTTTTTTCCTAGGCATAAAGAAACCTGTGGAAAATCCTGAAGCAGGCAGAAATTCCACCACAAATAAAACTGGTATCATTAAAACTTTTCTGCTTTAGCTTTGGATTTTATCATTGGAAAGAGACTGAGACTGCTGTTTTGTGGCTACCCAGGGTACTGAAAATTTTAATAAAGAATATGGAACAGGACTATGCTGCCTAAGCATGAATTGTGTAGCTTCTTACTTATATGTGTGCATATGTACTTCACTAATCTTATTCTCTTTAAATGTTTAGAAAACATTATGTGAAGACATTGTTGGCACACTGTGCAAAATGTCTCTCTGGTGCTTATTCCATTATCAAATGCATGACTTATCAGACATAGCTGTCTGGCAACTAAATCTGTGGGGGGAAAAAAAAGATGTTTGCTAAATTTGTCTTTCTTTTTGGCAGTCACAGGAACTGGGTTATCATTTTAATGATTTTTTTTCTCTTTTTATCCCACCTTCTTTTGTAGGTAGCATTGGTACATCCTTTCAATGCCACTCAATCCATCAAGATCACATTTGTAATGATGACAGTGACAAGGTGAGGCTTACATAAACATTTCCTTCACAAGATAAACAAGCACTGGAGTTTTTAATTTATTGCTTTTACTAGACCACAATTGGTTATTTTGCAGGGATAGCAATTAATTTTCAGAGTTACTCTTTGAACTGTCTCTGGCACATTAAGAAATGGCAATATTTTTGCTAATTTTTCAGTAAGGTAGAATGTCTTGTTGTGGAAGTTAGAGCCCAGCTAAGTATTCAAAGCCTTTTTGCAGTGGCTATATTTTCCTGTTTTGAAGTTGGAAACTTAAGGTTTTACAGATAGGAAGCTTCTGTTCAGTGCTGCAGCCTTAAAATACCAAGCTATCTAGTAATGTGCAAGTGTTTTTGTAACCTTTTTTTGGCACATTCTCAGATTAGTTTGCCTTGAGTCAGTAGAGTGCTGGCCATTAAATGTTCAATGCTACTTGGATCGGTAGTGTAGGTGTGGCATACAGAAGGGAAAAGTTTTGACACTAAACTGTTTGTGAGACTTGCTTTCATGTTCCTATTATTGTTGATGGCTTTACTGTCTTTAAATAATGCAAATTGATTAACACTAGTTCAACATGTAACATGTATTACATTGTTTGCAAGTATGACATTTCATGGTAAACTAACTTTTTGTGTTGACATGCCTGCAAAGGCCATGTACTGGACAAATTTTAAATTACTTTTCTTGGGAAGTGGAATGCAACCTGCATGACAATGCCTTGATAAGTGCAGAAATCCTTGTGTTTTGAAATTCTGGAGTAAGTTCATTTTATAGTTGTTCCAGCTTAGATTTTATTTCAGTGTAGGTTTATTTTACTGCTCTATTGCCTTGTTTTCTTTTTTTCCTTCCTACTCTTTCTTTTCCTCTTCTTTTTTTTAAAACGTGATTTTATTTGTAGGTTCCATCCTAGATTTGGGGTGTAGTTTAACCTACAGATACTGGTGAAACATGGCATTTTTCATCCAGTTGATGAACTTTCATTTCGGGGCCATCGTAGTGCACCAACCACTGGCATTCCCTTTTAACATTTTTCCTTTTCTGTCATTACATGGAAGATCACCTCTGTGTTTGATTTATTGTCTTCCCTTAGTTTTATTTCATATCTGGGTAATTAAAACTGTTTTAAGTCCTGTTGGAAATTCTGTTTCTTAGGTCCTTCACAGGTTTGGGGAGAAGGAGTGGGAAGGGGTTGTTCCAGCTTACCTGGTTTGCATTTCAGAAGTGTGCCTAGCCTTCTGAGTTGTTTGGCACACCACTTGCTTCTATATTAACAGAGAAACTAGGCCACACCTGTACTCTTTCTTTTGCATTTTTAGGGATGGCGGGAAAAAAGTCTTTCTTATTGGTATTGATTCTGCACCAAATGAGAACTCCCAACTGTAAAAACTGACTAAAGTAAAACTAGTGTAAAAAGCGGGAAAAAATGTATTTTGGATATATCTCAAAGATATGCTTTCCATCAAATATCAGTTTTATTTAGTAGGAGTTTTGATTTTTCTCTGAGAATATATGAAGCTGTTTGCCTTGCATTTTTATAGGAAATTCAACTTGATCTCTTGATTAAAATGACCACTTGTTTGGAAAAACAGTGAACAATCTT
Source organism: Tetrax tetrax (assembly GCA_009806455.1). Classification (NCBI taxonomy): domain Eukaryota; kingdom Metazoa; phylum Chordata; class Aves; order Otidiformes; family Otididae; genus Tetrax; species Tetrax tetrax. Next base: position 26,813 of record WHYT01000225.1, read on the forward strand.
CAGAGCAGACATATGTGGTCTTCTCAGATGTGCCACTGAAATCTGTACTTTTGTGTTATAAGATAGAGCACTAATGCTCAGTTAGTGTCATGGGAGGGGTAGAGGCAAACCGGGTGTCTGTTGTTCTGTTTTAATTTTTTGAAGGGCTTATGTATGTGGATATACTTTTTAAAAAATCATAAGTAGTGCTTCCTAAAAGCAGGTGGTTACAGTACTAGGCTACAATTGCAATTCTCTGCAACTCTTTGCTTGCATTTGACATATGCCTGTATTTTTGTGTCAGTTTTTTAACTGCTTATTAGTTTCTAGTGTCAATTATGAATTACTTAGAAAATTAGACTTCCAATTTATTCTGCCATTACTAAGAGACAGCACCTTTCCATTTTGGTGGGAACATAATTTAAAGATAAAATGCAGGATTTAATTGACTTATTTATCTAATAACGTTTATTTTAGGACTTTTTTTTTATTAATTCTAGAAACTTTTATGAAAAGCATGCCTTCACAATAGTTTGACATATCTTTGATTAGTTGATATACATGTTTCAGTGAAATAATTTACTGCTCTGTGCCTGACCGTGTGTAACCAGTTTTTGAATTACAGAAGTGTAAAGGATAGTATCTGACTGGCAACCTGCATATATTTTACAGTAGGTTCTCCACAAGCCCAGTCTTCATTTCTTGGACAACAGCATGAGAAAAGTTCTACACAACACATGCTAAAGCAATTTGCAATTTTTAGGAAAACAATTCCCAGGCTTCCACTCTAATTACTTGATTTTGTTGACTTGGCACATGAAAGGCTTGAATTCATGTTTATTGACATCAGCAGGAAACCAAAGTCTAAGATTTTTCATGTGTCACATCACTGCATTAAGAAGGATGTGTCATTGTTGAGAACATTACTGGTAGTACCCATTTAATTTCGTAGCACCAAAACCAGTATTTTGTATTTTGTCTTACAAAAAGATCTAATAGAGCATAGATACAGAGTACATTTCCGATTTTACTTGATGTTGCAAAGTGATTATATTTGAGATATATCTTGAAATAATAGTTGCTTTGGATTTGGGAGCTTTTAAGATTCAGTGCATGAGCCAGGGGACCGTTTTGTCATGTTTGTAATTTCTTTGAAGTATAACCTGCTGTATGTTTAATACCTATGATTTTTAAATGAATGAAATACTTAAAGCTGGAATTGTCATTCTTAAAATAATAAATAGCAGAACTGAATACATTTCTTTATGGAGCACAGCATTTAAGGAAAGGTGTTTGTAACAAGGAACATTCCAAGGAATATTACTTTGCTTTAGTGCCCATGCAGTGGTTTTCTACTAGTGTTAAACAGAGAGAAAGATGCACGTATATTATGCTGCGGAGCCTTTCAATTAAATTCAATTTATTTGGTTTTTAAAATATTTAAAATATTTTTTGTCCTTCAGGTGGTTGTTTGTGTGGTGTATTTCTATGAAAGCATCCTTGCTCAATTTGAAAAGAAACTCCAAAGATGCAACTCTTAACTACTCTTGGGACATCTGTTTTCAAAGATCTCATTGAATTATCTGTTCCTTAGTTCTCATGCACGTGCAGTTAAAAAAAAAAAATTACCACCCAGTAGTAATGAAAAAAATAAAGCACCATGGGATCGATCCAGAGGATTAAAAAAATGGAAGAGAGAGGAAATTATTATTTCCAGATATTCACCTTGCTTTACTCCTTTTTAACTTATTTTCATCTATTTTACTTTCACAGTATTATTCCTGTTAGATTTGCATTCTTACAGTATGTAAGGAATTTCTCTTTGCTTGGTACTTATGACCCAATAACATAACTACATTATTTGATTCACTATTTCTAACCTTTAAATTTCCCAGTCATAGTTAGTATACCTTACATTTCTTTAGTAATTTCTTGTTCCTGAACTTACTCATGTTTGTCTGTCTTGATGGACACATAGTGCTCAGTCTGTAGTCCACAGAGCTACAACTCTTAAAAAGATGTTTTTCACAAGAGTGGAAGCATCTTATAAGTTCTAATCCTAAATATATATATATATATGATCCACTCCTTTGTTTTCCTCTTTGGACAGAGCGAAGCCAGGTATGATAAGCCTAACAGACTCATCCCTAGCTTAATTTAAGATGATTCAGGAATTCAGATATTTTAAGATCCATCATATTTATTAATGTGATCTATGAAATAAGACTTGTGGGGAATGTGTGGGGGACAAAACATAGAAAATGGAAAACATAGAAGGAATTTATTTTGCTCCCTCTAGTTTCATAACTGGAAAAGATTCTTCCTGTCCAATTAGGACAGCACTAATTCGTTCCTCTTGGAGTGAGGAGGCACTCCTTCACATTAGTTTCTATTAATTCTGCCTATTCTTACTGAGTAGCTTCATGCCTTTTTCGTTTTCATTTCACATCTGGCAGCTGCTAGGATATACAGACTTTAAATCACTTTCATGCCCGGTGTATGGTTTCCTTTAGAGCATTAATTCTTTATATCTTTATATTCTTTAAATATACAGCAGATTAATTTGTTTTCCTGGATCAGACTTGGGGAAACTTTAGACTGAAGTACAGAGAATGGAGGCAGATTTGAAAGGCGAAAACGGTTACGGTGATGCTTCCTTACTTAAGGGGAATAGCTTCAGTAGATCGGTTCTCTGATACCTCATTTATTCCATTTGCTGAGCAGTTCTGCATCAAGAGAGAGTCTCCCCGTGGCACTGGTAGCAAAGGCTGGTGATGTTTCTCTAATGACTCATCAGCAGGTGATGTCGCTCCCGTGGGTTTTGTTGACTTTTACTAGTCAGACTCACCGTCTCCTGCATATCCGGAAAGCAGATGGAACCCCCGAGCCCGTAAGCAAAAGCTGAGCAGACTGCAGGCGGCCGTTGTCGAGAGGCTGGATAGCTTTTGTGATGTTGTGGTTTTGAGGGCAGAGTCCCCAGTGCCGCCAGTCCCTCAGGCCCGTTTCCCGCTCTCCCTCTAGTCGGGTCTTTTCCTGCGTGGTGTCTCAGGCTCACCCACAGGCCCGCACCCCCGCAGCCTGCGGCTGTGTCACTTCTGGACAGGGAGCGGCGTCGCAGCAGGGAAGCACTGCCGGAGCGAAAGTCGGCCTGACGGCGCGGGCGCAGGACCTGCCGCCGCTGCTGGGGCGGGAGCAGAGCACTGGGCTGCAGGGCGGTGGGGGGAAGGTGCGGAACTACAAACCGAAACTAAACGGGAGCGGGTCCTGCGCCTGCGTGGGGAGCTTCGCACAGCCGGCGACGAGAAGGCAGGGAGAGCGGCTTTCGCTCCAGTGCGCAAGCGCCCGAGGTTTTTGGCTCGCGCGCGCGGGTTGGCTGCCTCGCGTCCCGTTGCGGCCGTGGCAGTGACGTACTCGAGCCGGCCCCTCTTCCGCCCCCAGGTGCAGACAAAGGGCGCCTCGCGTCGCTGCTCGGGGGGCGGGGCAACCTTGCCCTGGACCGCCACTTCGGGGCCCGGGCGGCTTCGGAGAGGCGTAACCAGCGCCCGGGGGCGGTGGTGCTCGCAGGGTCGCCGCGGGAACGGAGGAGCAGAGCATGGCGGGCGGCTGCGGTCACAGGCCGCGGCAGCAAGCGACGGCAGCGCGGATGCAGAGCGGGCGAGGGGCATGGGGAGGGCTCGCTCTGTGATGGGCAGAGGGCGCCGGGCCCACGCTCCCGGAAGCGATAGCGCGGGCAGACGGTGTAGGCCCGGCCCAGGCGGCAGCAGCGGGGCCGCCGGCCGACGCGACAGGAGGCGGCGCGGGAGCCTCGACGGTGACTACGGGGTGCGCAGAGGAGGCGGGGGCGCAGCCCCGCCGTGCCCCGCTGCTGCAGGTACCGGGGTGGGGACAGCAGGTAGGGGTGGAAGCGGTGGGCCCGCTCGGGGCGGGGTCTCACCGGCGCCGCCCGCTGCCCCGCACTTGTCGGCGCCGAGCCTGGTAGCTGGGCAGGGGAGAAGGGGGCGGCAGCAGGCGGCCCCGGACGGTTTCGCACCGGACCTGTCTCTCCTGGGTCGCTGTTCGTAGGACGAAGGAGGCGGCGCCGCCTGGGCTTGAGGTCGCCCGAGCGGCCCCGAGTGCCCGCATGGAAGCCGAGCTTCCACGTGGGGCAGCCTGCAAAATGGGCGAGAGCTCTGCGAGGTTAATTTGGGTGACATAAGCATTTGAACCTGTTAGAAATGCTTTATCTGCTTTGGCAAAAGGTAGAAGTTGGACCTAAAAATCAGCTGAGTTTCCAGACCTGAGATGCTGTGCATTGTCCTCAAAAAGACAGGCAAGTTTAATGTGCTGCGTGCAAGGAGGTAGCAAGTATTTCTGAAGCATCAAGCAGCTGATTGATCTCCCATTCTTATAGTAAAATGAAGTTTCTAGCTGTCTTTAATCCTCTCGAGTTAGTTGAGAAAGGAAAAACTGTTTAAGGAAATGTTGATGTTAGCAAGCGTACGTTTTAGGGCATTGTGTTAGTAGTTTTTTGGCATATATCTGTTAATTACTATTCCTGCATAACATGAAGGGGGTGGTTTTATACTTAAACCAGAAAGATACTTCTTTTTTTCTTCAAGAATTCTATCTTAAAACTTACTATGCATTGAGTGAGATGGTTTTTTTTGGAGACATCCAGTTTAACTCGTAATTGTTTATAGCCAGTAGTTTACTTAATTCCTTATGCGGGAGTTCATTCAAGTCTAAGTCATGAGAATGTGTAGCATTTGCATGGATTTTTGAGGATAGTATTTGGAGCAAGTGTGTAGATTCTGATATGTTTTTCAAAGGTACAGCAAGGCAACTGGAATGGTGATATGAACATGATTACTAATAGTAATAGATTACTTGTTCAAGTGTTGCTTACTACTTGATTAGGTGTTGCTGCTGATGTACTTGTTCTTAAATGCCATTCATTTAGACAACTACATTGGTTTCAGTTGCCAAATTTATGGTATTTATTCACATCTCTTAGATTTTACTATTTGCTGGCCCAACAGACTCCTTAACAGCTTCACAGTACTACAAGAATCGTAGAAGAGTTAGGGTCGGAAGGGACTTTTAAGGGTCGTCTAGTCCAACCTCCCTGCAAGGAGCAGGGACATCTTCAGCTAGATCAGGTTGCTCAGAGCTGCATCCAACCTGGCTTTGAATGTTTCTAGAGATGGGTCATCCACCACCTCTCTGGGCAACCTGGTCCAGTGTTCTATCGTGCTCATTCTAAAAAATTGTTTCCTTGTATCCAGTCTGAATCTGCTTCTTTCTATTTTAAAAACATTATCCCTCATCCCATCACAACAGGCCCTGCTAAAGAGTTTCTCCCCATCTTTCCTATAAGCCTTGTTTAGGTACTGGTAGACTGCTATAAGGTCTCCCCAGAGCATGAAAAATACAAACCTTTTTTTCTTTCAGGAGCATACTGCAGGTATGCTATTAGAGGCTCACTGTTCTGAGAAAGGAAGAAACTCCGTTTGAATACTTCCATATTCAGTAAAAGAAAAGAGGGTGCAGTCATTACAGGATTAATGAGACAGGAGAGTGAGTAGGTGTCATGGCAGATTTAATTGCTAGTGTGAAAGTTGATAAAGTTGTTGATATTTCTTAATGACCAAATCTCTAGGCAAAAAGACCTATGCATATATAGAATAATGATGTGAAGAAGGTTTCCAGGGAATTGTTGCCAGGAGATAGTAACAGTGGTAACTGCAAGAAGAAAATTGATATATAGATAAAAGTGGGCTATAAATTAGGAATCTGAAGATTCTCCGATGTGAAACTTATTTTGTCATCTTCATAGTTTGTAGAGCAAGTTAAACTTTATTTGATTAACATCTAGTTCACTTTGATTTATTTTTTTTTAATAGCATAATAAATACTGGACTGAAGTTGCAAGTTTATCAGTCCTTGCTTTGCACCTGCAGGGGTATGAGAGTCGCAGGATGTAATTGTCTTTTCATTTTCTAAAATATGTGGTTTTGACTTGGAAGCTGACGTCAGTGGCATCAGTGCATTGTGATTTGTGAAGTTTATGCATTAGCTTGTCTAAATACATTTTTAATATGGTTTATTGACATTATAACAGGAGATTATTTACATGATTTAAAGTTATATTGTTGATGAAATCAAATTATGTTTCAACTCTTTACTAAGAAAGTCTAAGAATTAAATGGTTTCAGTGCAGGCTCTTATTAGAGTATAAAATATTGTGCAGTTAGGAAGACAAGTTACTTCTTCAGGGCTACTATTGAGTTGAAACTTAAATTCTTGATGCATTTCAAAGGTATTGTACATGTTTGTCCAAGGAAGCTACATGGGCTAAATTGCTAATGAATCTAATGGGAAATTGTACAGGCTTCTAAAGGTTTTCTCATTTAATCTTTGTATGTAGCTCCACCACCTCCATGCACCCACTCCCCACCCCAGAAGGATTTGAAAGATAGGAATAAGGGTACAGGTAGGATGTGAAATTTCTTTTTTTTTTTTTTTTTTTTTTTTTTTTGTATTTTTAGTCAGAAAGTTGTTTGACTGTGGAGAATTGATTCTTGAAACTTCTGGAAAGATACAGGTTTGATTTGACCAATTTATGCAGAAATAAGCTGTGATTTCCTTCTCTACATAAGCATCTATATCAAGTTAAATAATGTAATACGGCATATTTAAATTCTGTTGTGGGCAAAGCTTGTCTAGGTCTCTCATTTAACAGGATTGTTTTCATTATTTTTACTCTTTAGCTTCACTTGGGAGTGGGTAGGTTCCTCTTTTGCTAAGCTCTTGAAAGATTAAGGAAATTTCTTTGCTTTTTGGTGCCCTCTACTCATGTCTGTTTGTCAGAACATGGAAATGTAGGGATTTTTTTTACCTTTTAAGAGCAGTAAAAAGCTAACAGCAGCAGCTCTTTAAAAACGCTGTGAAGGGAAAAGCAAGAAAGGAAGCCTTTTTGTACCTTAAGCATTTTGCTGATTGCTGTCCAGACAGTTTGTCTGGATTGCAGTGGAACTGTTACTCACCTGGTAGAAAAGCAGCATAAAGGTGCCTCACCTAGTGTCTTTTGTAGGCATTCCAGCTCTAAAAAGACTGATACCTTTGCTCTTCTGCTTTCAGAAAAATACTTTCCCTCTTTCATGTCCACAGTTGCTGGTTTTCAGTGAGCAATTTCAGATTTGCTCTCCTAGAACTCTTTACCTGGTTAACGTTGCTTTTTGTATTTCCCACTACATCCTCAGGTACTATAAAAAAATGCAGCGCTTCACGTGAATGCCACTACATATGCTGTATTTTACTTGCTGTCTGTATAAGTAGCCCTTTCATCTTGATAGTCTTGCAATTTTGTTCCTGTTCCCAAAAACTGTGAACACCTTTGATCTAGGCAAGCTCTGCAATTGCATGAATTCAACCTTATCCTTTCTCCAGAGCCTCTTATTGTAGCCTTGTGCTCTGTGTTAGCCAGCTCTGCATGTTTCTATCTGAACTGGCCAAAGTTTTCTTTCACATTGCAGTAAGAGTAAAACATTGTGTGAGCAGGATTCGTGGCACAGCTTACAGTGCTGCTAAGCAGGTGCTTCATCTGTCGGTCTTCGTTTAGGAGATGGTCTTCTGTCTAGACAAATAAAAAGTTAAAAGCTTTACTTCCTTATTCAGTTTATTTCTTTAGATGATCTATGTTGGAATTGTTCTTTTAAAAAGCTGTGATATGCTGAATATTTTTGATAAGATGCATTTTCAAAATCTAACCTTAGAGATCAATCTCTTGCCAAAGACATTTAAAACTATTTTGATGGTAAGTACTGAAGGAGGACATTTGTGTCTTGGTGTCCTCTGTGTGCAGGTCTGTTGGGAAGACATTGGAAGTGAATATAAAACAAGAGGGGTAATGAAGAGATTGAAGAAATAAAGGAGTAGGGATAGGTATCATTTAAATAATGTTGTGGAAAGAACTTGTAAAGACAAATAGCAGAGTTCCAAGTGGATGAGTATGGGTTTGAGAAAAATGTTCAGATGTGAACACAAAGAGGCTGGCAAGATCAATATGCATTTGATCATTTTGTATGAGAATCTCTACTGAGCATAAGTTAGAGATGATATAGAGGAAACTTTCTTCCTCTTTATTGTAAGTTTTCTTATTGTATCAGAGAACAGTCAGAGCACTGCTCCTCCAATTCAGATACAGAGACCTAGTATAGTGTCTGGCTCTGCTTCAATAAGTGGATGTTTACATATATCTGTATTGTAATGTGACTTAACAGTTCATAGCTGTGATGATGACTTTGTTCAGCATAGGGCAGAACTTCAGACTGTAAAAAAAAAAAAAACCAAAACAAAAACTACACATCTGAATTTCTTGCATAATTTAAACTTTCATGTATTTTTTCTCCGTAGTTAAAATATTGGATGAGATGAGAAGTAAGTCAGCAAACCATGCTTCCTAGAGTGCATTTGAGGGAGTGAGGCTTTTTTTCCTTCATATATGGGCTGATAAGTATCATGGGGGTTTTGGGTTTTTGTTTTGTTTTCTTTTTTTTTAACAAAATTTATTCCAACTTTGCATGAGAATAATTTTATTTTCTGAAGTGAATGAGTAAATCTATACAAGTATAAGCTGTTTGTTGAAGCTGAGGACCTATACTGTTTTCTCGTATTCCTCTTTTAGGTTAACTTAGCAGAAAATATCAGTTCTTTCTTGGTTTTGCTGTCTCCCATAATTTGTCAGTTACATTAAGAGGACTGACTTCTCTATCCATTGCATCCTATTATAAGGATTATACATGTCTAGATGACTTCTGTTAGGTGACAGCCTGCCAATATGTGTATTTTGTAGGGGCAGAGGAACCAGCCGCTGTTGCAGCAGTTAATGTGTTCACAGGGCCTGTGGTGAGTCTGATGCATGCAAAAATGAAGTTCTACATGCTACTGAGGGCAAAAGTGTATTCAGATCCCAGCTAATGGAGAAGAAATTTTTTTTTTTCTCAAGGCTTTTTCAAAACAACTCTATTAACTTACATAAGCTGTTAGTAAAAATGAAATGGCCTGTGTATGTTTAAAGTAAGTACTCTGTTAACATGTAGTGCATAGCCTAAATATGATGAGCTTTAAAAAGAATCATAGAATCAGTTAGGTTGGAAAAGACCCTTTAAGATCATTGAGTTAACCATAAACCTAGCACTACCAGGGCCACCAGTAAACCATGTCCGTAAGTGCCATGTCTACTCATCTTTTAAATACATCCAGGGATGGTGACTCAGCCACTTCCCTGAGCAGCCAATTCCAGTGCTTGATAAGCATTTTGGTGTAGCAGTTTTTCCTAATATGCAATCTAAACCTCCCTGGCTCAACTTGAGGCCATTTCATCTTGTCCTATCACTTGTTACTTGGGAGAAGAGACCAACACTCTCCTCCCTACAACCTCCTTGCAGGTAGTTGTAGAGAGCAATGAGGTCTCCTTTCCTCCAGAATAAACAACCCCAGTTCCCCAAGCTGCTCCTCGTAAGACTTGTGCTCTAGAACCATCGGTTTTGTTGTGGTTCTTTGGACATGCTCCAGCACCTCAATGTCTTGTAGTGAAGGGCCCAAAACTGCACGCAGTATTCGAGATGTGGCTTCACCAGTGCCAAGTACAGGGACACAATCACTTCCTTATTCCTGCTGGCCATGCTATTTCTGATACAAGCCAGGATGCTGTTGGCCTTTTTGGCCACCTGGGCACACTGCTGGCTCATATCCAGATGGCTGTCTACCAGCACCCCCAGGTCCTTTTCCAGCTTTCCAGCCACTCTTCCCCAAGCATTGCATGGGGCTGTTGTGACCAAAGTAGAGGACTAAGTACTTGGCCTTGTTGAATCTCATACAATTGACCTCAGCACTTTGATCCAGCCTGTCCAGATCACTCTGTAGAGCCTTCCTGCGCTCCCACCCAACTTCGTGTTGCCTGCAGACTGATTGAGGGAGCACTCACTCCCCCCATCCACATCATTGATAAAGACATTAAACAGAACTGGCCCCAGTACTGAGCCCCGGGGAAGACCACTTGTGACTGATTGCCGACTGGATTTAACTCCACTCCCCACAACTCTTTGGGCCCAGCCATCCAGCTATTTTTTTTTTTACCCAGCCAAGCATATGCCCATCCGAGCCATAAGCAGCCAGTTTCTCCAGGAGAATGCTGTGGGAAACAGTGTCAACGGCTTTATGAAAGTACTGAAACGGAGTCTTAGATTTGTTCTATTGTTAAGGATGATTCTGCAGTGTATAAACACATAGTGTTCTATAGTGTAAATGAATCTATCTTAACAATAAATTGGTTAACAAGATGCCAACCAAAACATTATGCTCAGTGAGCGTACCATTGCGTTCAGCTATTTGTAGGTGATACAAACAGTTTACTTGTCCTAAACTGTATGAATGACAAAGTAAGGCCTTTGTATTTGTTTCAGCTGGGAAAATTTCCTTTCATGTGGGAGGAGGGAAAGAACAAATTAATTGTCAGAAATGGGAGAAACAGAGAACTGAAATACAGGGTGAGATATCCTCACACCTTGGTGTTGGAGACTGTTATGACAGTTACATACTACAACTTGCAGTTGTACTCTCTGCCATTTGGAATTTTTCTCCCTCATTCTGTAGGATCCTCCCCAGAGAAGAAGGAAGTTGAAAAACGTAGACCTTAGAGCGCCTTATTCTTAGAATTAAATATTTCAGCCCTCTTTGAATTTTCAGGCCTGTGTTTAAATGCAACTCTTTTAAGTTTTATGACTTCTTTTGACACTAATAGCAGTGTGTGTATATTGCAGTATATTTAAGAACATTCTGTATTTACATCACAATTTGCTTGTACCAATTAAGTAGATAGGTTGGTTTGTGGATTTACTGTGTAGTTTCTAAAATGGATTGAGAGTATTCGTTGAGGCTTCAGATTTCTGGCAGTATGGAGAGGCTGGAGGAATTTCGAGAGTGAACTGTGGTACATTCCTGAAGAAACTGGATCCTGGCTTTCCTCAGTTTCTGAGAACACATAATAGATTATACAGAGAAATTAACAGTATGGTGTGCTGAGCAGAAACATCTATCTTTCACTAATGCAGCTCAGTGCTGTGAAGACAAGCAAAGGTAGTGAAGGCAGCCAAATGTGAATGCTCTAACACAACAGGTGTTGAGGGATTATGCTAGTAGACCTTCTCCTAGGAAGAAATTTCTAGCGCTGACTTGCCTTTGTGCCCGTTGCATGAAGGACATCAGTTACAGTAGTATAAGTAACATTTATATCAGTGTAAATGTTTTGTCTTTAGGGGCTGAAGTTAGGGGAGGATTTATGTTGTCTATGTTAATTGCTGGTTAAAATATATTCTGTCAAAAATTGCTTCATGCTTCTGTAAATACTGGGTCTGGTACTTACGTAGCAGTATGCCTCAGTTCAGTATTTGGATGTTCTTTGACATTTTCTCAGCAAATATAGTCAGCTTAACATTAATTTACCTGAAAAAGAAGTTTCAGTCTTCTATGCTGAAATCCTAGCTTATCCATTTATGTATATTGTTTTATATATGGGTATGCATGCTTGTGTACATATATATATAGATAGATACAGTTTAATGTGGGGGAAAAAAATCTTTAAGTGGAAAAAGTGTGATTTATTTTATAACTGTCTTAATTACCCTGTCTCTGCTGATGTACCTGCATATTAGTTTCACATCCCTGAATTTAAAAGTCAGCAGTGAATAGATACTGTGCGATCAAACTATATGAAGAGAAGACTTCAGTACGAAGACAACTTTGAGCCATACTTCTCTTCAGACTCCTTGTCCCATCAGCTAAAAGAGCAGAATTCTTTTAAAATTGAAAACTTGATATTTTTGAAATGTGACTATATCTGAGCACCTTGTCTTGATTTCACCACTTCCTCTTGCTCTGGCATCATTTTAAGTATATCAGTGTCAGTATATTTTATGACATTTAAAGTAATATCTTTATAGGAATTAACATATTTTAATGGTACACATAAAAATGTAATCTGTTTCAGCCTGTTATGTAGGGAAATTATCCCTCTTTCTGTAGCTACAAAATTGATTGTAATTAAAAATTTGTATTCTGTTTTATTTACGCACCAAAATAGGAGTTCAGGACTCTTCTGTATGTGAAGAAGTTGCTGTTAGCACTGTCTCCTGAAATGGCACTTTATGTATTTTATTAGGTAGTTGTTGTAGTTTAGCCCCACTCAGGACCAGACTACGCAGTCTCTCTCTCCCTACCCAGCCTCTGAGAGAATAGGGAGAGATAATATAAAAAAAAAAAAAAAAAAAAAAAAAAATAAAAAAAAAAAAATCAAGGTTTGAGATAAGAACAGGAAGATATTCTTAAAGTTACTGTTACGGGCAAAACAGACTCGACTTGGGGAATACTATTCATTTATTACTAAAATCAAAGCAGGATAATGAGTCAGAGAACAAGATAACCTCCCCCCACCCCTCCCTCTTCCCAGGCTTAACATTATCTCTACCTCCTCCCCCCTACCCCAAGTGGCACAGAAGGGAAGAGGGAATGGGGGTCACAGTCAGTTCATCATGCATTGTTTTACACCACTCCTTTCTCATCAGGGGAAGAACTGCTCACGTTCCTCCCCTGCTCCAATGTGAGGTCCCTCTCACAGGCTGCAGCCCTTCATGAAACTGCTCTGGCGTGGGTCATTTCTTCCACGGGGTGCAGTCCCTCCAGAATGGCTGCCCAGCGGGCCCTCCATGGGCCACAGCCTCCTTCAGGCGTCCGGCTGCCCCAGTGTGGGGTCCTCCACGAGCTGCAGGTGGATCTCTGCTCCTCCATGGACCTCCAGGGGCCACAGGGGGACAACCTGCTCCACCATGTTCTTCACCATGGGCTGCCAAGAGCAGCTTTACTCCTTCCCCTCCTTCTTCACTGACTTTGGTGTCTGCAGCCGCTCCTCTCACAAGAAATTCTTCACAACTGGCTGAGGCAGCTGCCTCTCAGGTTCTCTTCACGTCTCATCTCCACTTCTCACTTCTTGCAGTTGGGCTGGGCTGAGTCCAGCTGAGACGGCCACCTGGTGGGAGGCCAGAGGGTGAGGGCTGCAAGGCCCACAAGGCTCGCACCTCCCCCTCTCTGCCCCTGCTCCAGCTTCTTCACAGCTTCTTTTTTTTTTTTTCCTTCCTTGTGTTTTTCACATTCTTAAATACGTTATTGCAGAGGCATTATCAGGGAACGTTATGCTACCAGCTGGCCAGCAGCAGGTCCACCCTATGCCTGGCCGAGTCCACTGGACAAAGGGAAACAACTTCTAGAAGCTGCCACCATAGCACCACCTCACTAAATAAAACCAGAACAGTAGTGTCGATGTCAAAACACGGACCCTTTAACTAAATCTTGGTAGGCAATTTGGAGATCAACTGGTAAGAAATTATAAACTGAAAACATTAAAAAAATCTTAGTAGATACTATTGCATTTTTTTAAAACTTTCCAGTTTTAAAGAAAGAAAGCTTACAAATATTTAATGACAATAGGTTTTGCTTACTATCATAGTGGATGCTAACTGCAGGAAACGTGCAGAAACTGCACAAATTGTTTTCCATTTATTATCACCCACACCATTGATAAAGTTGAGTTCAAATTTGAGACCATAAATTGGTATTTTAAAGTAAAATTAATATTTTTTCAAACAGCTTTGATAGGTATAGGTAATATAATAGGTATAGCTGAGTTTTTTCTCTTCATTAAAGTTTGGCTGGTGTTTTGGATTATGAGAGGTAATTACTTCAGAAAAAATACCTTGATGTGATAGTAAAATAAATACTCCTATCTTTTTTTTTTGTGACTGTAGCAGCACTGATACTGCTTTGATTCATTTCTCTGAAAAATGATTGCAAAATATTTTCATATTTTAAAAGATTCTTCTTTCCATGCAGCAAGTATTGCAAGCAGTAGCAAATACTAATAAAATTGCATTTGAAGAACTTAGAGATGGCTATGTTTCCTTGATTCTTAAACCTGCTTCAGTGTTAGAAAAGGAGATGCTTTAGATGTGATATGAGTTGCACTGTCCTTTTTATATGAGCAGTAGAACTTGAAAATAAGAAATCTATAGTCCTAGTAAACACAATTTGCTTGTCCTCTTGCTATTGAGAGTGCTCCAGTGTCACAAATAGGATATTAAGATTTTTACATTTTTTTTCTGTTTGTATTTTAATTTAAAGTGCCACAAAGAAATATTCCAGCATTTGGTATGAGAAATTGGCACCTACAAGTCATTCTTAAGACTGTTTAAAATATTTACTGTGTGAAACTTAAGCAGTTTATGCTTAGCTATCTCTTGATGTTCTTTCTTGTGTATCCTAGACACCCAGTGAAACGAGAATTGCATTTTCGGGAAGGAACTAATACAGAGAAAACCCTAGAAATGACTGTCAGCCTGATGTCAAATAAACAACAAATTATTCAGGTTACTAATGTGTTTTGATCATAAGTAAATGAAGAGATACGTTTGGTGGCATATGTTTTATGCTATTGATATGCAATTTGATATTGCATGTCTCTGATCTTTTGTAGAAACACTTTACATGGAGGATTAATTGTCAGTTCTGGTTACTGAAGAACAAGATTGGCGATTTTGCTCACCGTCACTAAATAATGAAGTAATCTTATTAACCAGAGGTGAATTATGGATGGCCCAGAAAAACTACTTATGAGTGTTCTTGGTACAGTTTTTAGATACAGAAGTAGTCTAATTGATATCACAGAATGGTTTGGGTTGGAAGGGATCATAAAGATCCTCTAGTTCCAACTGCCCTGAGCTGGGCAGATACAACTTCCACTAGACAAGGTCACTCAAAGCTGCATCCAGCCTGACCTTGAATGCTTCCAGGGATGGGCCATCCACAACTTCTCTGGGCAACTTGTTCCAGTGCCTCACCACCCTCACAGTAAACTATTTCTGCCTTATATCTAATCTAAATATACCCTCTTACTGTTTAAAGGCAGTACCCCTTGTCCTATTACAACAGGCCTTTGTCAAAAGTTCCTCTCCACCTTTCTTGTGGACCTCCTTCAGGTACTGGAAGGCTGCTATAAGGTCTTCCCAGACTCTTCTCCAGGCTTAACAGCCCCAACTCTCTCAGCCTGTCCTCATAGGAGAGGTGCTTCAGCTGTCTGATCGTCTTCATGGCCCTACTCTGGACTTGCTCCAACAAGTCTGTGTCCTTCTTATTTTGGGAGCTCCAGAGCTGGACACAGTACTGCAGATGGGGTCTCACCAGAGCAGAGTAGAGGGGCAGGATCACCTTCCTCAGCCTGCTGGCCACACTCCTTTTGATGTAGCCCAGGGTGCAGTTGGCTTTCTGGGCTCCAAGCATGCATTGTTGGCTCATGTTGAGCTTCTCGTCTGCTATCGCCCCCAAGTCCTTCTCCTTGGGGCTGCTCTCAATTCATTCTCCGTCCAGTCTGTATTTGTGCCTGGGATTGGCCTGACCCACGCGCAAGACCTTGCACTTGGCCTGGTTGAACTTCATGATATTTGCATGAGCCCACCTCTCCAGCCTGTCAAGGTCCCTCTGGATGGCATCCCTTTCCTCCAGTGTGTTGACCTCACCACACAGCTTCGTGTTGTCAGTGAATGTGCTGAGGGTGCACTCTATCCCGCTGTCCATGCCCCTGACAAAGATATTAAACAGGGCTGGGACCAATACCAACCCCTGAGGAATGCCACCCATCACCGGTCTCCATCAGGAGACTGAGCTGTTGACCACAACTCTGAGTGCAGCTATCCACCCAATTCTTTATTTGCCGAGTGTTCCATCTGTCCATCCATATTTTTCCAGTTTAGAGAGAAGACGTTGTGTGGGACAGTGTCTAATGCTTGGCACAAGTCCAAGTAAATGACATCAGTTACTCTCCCCTTATCCACCAATGCTGTAACCCCATCATAGAAGGGCACCAAATTAGTCAGGCGTTATTTGCTGTTAGTGAAGCCATATTGGCTGCCACCAGTCACCTCCTTATTTATCATGTGCCTTAGCATGGTTTCCAGGAGGATCTGCTCCATGACCTTGCCAGGCGTGAAGGTGAGACTGACCAGCCTTTAGTTACCCAGTTCTTCCTTGTTCTCCTTTTTAATAATGCGGGGTTTGTTTCCCCTTTTCCAGTAGGTGGGAACCTCACCAGAACTGCCACAACTTCTCAGATAGAATGGATAATGGTTTAGCCAGTTCCCTCAGGACCCACAGATGCATTTCATCAGGTCCCATGGACTTACAGGCTGGAGAGGTGGGCCCGTGCCAACCTCATGAAGTTCAACCAGGCCAAGTGCAAGGTCCTGCACCAGGGTCGTGGCAATCCCAGGCACAAATACAGGCTGGGCGGAGAATGGATTGAGAGCAGCCCTGAGGAGAAAGACTTGGGAGTGCTGGTGGACGAGAAGCTCAACTATGAGCCGGCAATGTGCCCTTGCGGCCCAGAAATCCGACGGGATCCTGGGCTGCATCAAGAGGAGTGTGGCCAGCAGGTCGAGGGAGGTGATTTTCCCCCTCTACTCTGCCCTGGTGAGACCCCACCTGGAGTACTGTGTCCAGTTCTAGAGCCCCCAACATAAGAAGGACATGGACCAGTTGGAGAGGGTCCAGAGGAGGGCCACGAAGATGATCAGAGGGCTGGAGCACCTCTCCTATGAGGACAGGCTGAGAGAGTTGGGGCTGTTCAGCCTGGAGAAGAGGAGGCTCCGCGGAGACCTGATAGCGGTCTTCCAATACCTCAAGGGGGCCTACAGGAAGGATGGGGACAGGCTGTTCAGTAGGGCCTGTTGTGATAGGACAAGGGGTAAGGGGTTTAAATTAGAAGGAGGTAGGTTTAGATTAGATATTAGAAAAAAATTTTTTACAATGAGAGTTGTAGAGCACTGGAACAGGTTGCCCAGAGAGGTGGTGAAAGCCCCATCCCTGGAAACATTCAAGGCCAGGCTGGATGAGGCTCTGAGCAACCTGATCTAGTCAGGGATGTCCCTGCTCCTTGCAGGGGGATTGGACTAGCTGACCTTTGAAGGTCCCTTCCAACTCTAACCATTCTATGATTCTATGATTCTATTACTTGTGCACCTTCAGCAGGTACTTAGGTAGTCTCGAACCTACTCTTCTACAGTCGTCAGGTCTTCCTTCTCCCAGTCCCTGCCTCTGCCTTGTGTGACTTGAGTGGTGTGCCTGGAGCACTTGCTAGTGAAGACAGAGACAAAAAAAGTCATTGAGTACTTCAGCCTTCTCTGTGGAAAAGGAAGAGGTCTCCCATTTCCTTCTGTAGAGTGCCTGCATTTTCCCTGATCTTCCTTTAATCCCCAGTGTACCTGTAGAAGCTTTTTTTGTTGCCCTTGACTTCCTTGGCCAGATACAATCCTGTCAGGGCTTTATCTTTCCCAACCTGATTCCTAGCTGCTCAGACAATTTCTCTGTATTCCTCCCAGGTTACCTGTCCTTGGTTTTACCCTCTGTAGGCTTCCTTTTTGTGTTTGAGTTTGTCCAGAAGCTCCTTGTTTATCCATGCAGGCCTTTTGACATTTTTGCTTGACTTCCTCCTTTTGGGGATGTATTGCTCCTGAGTTTGGAGGAGGTGATCTTTGAACAATTTGAGCCTATGGCACTTTACCCAGCAGATCCCTGAAGAGGCCAAAGTCTACTCTCCTGAAGTCCAGAGTAGAGAACTTGGTGCATGCCCTCCTTGCTGCCCTAAGGATCTTGAACTCCACCATTTCATGAGGTCACTGCAGCCACATTCCCCACCAGCCCCTCCTTGTTGGTGAGAACAAAGTCCAGCATAGCACCCCTCCTTGTTGGCTCTTCTGTCACTTAAAGAAGAAGGTTAACATCAACACATTCCATGAACCTCCTGTATTGCTTATGCTCTGCTACGTTGTCCTTCCAACAGATATCATGGTGTTTGAAGTCCTCCTTTATATCAATAGTAGTGAAAACTCTAGTCACTATATAGTCCCTACAGAATTTTAGTGAAATGCACAGACTTAACCAGAGATTTGTGATTAGGGTTTTTTCAGTTTATGTGTAAGTACTTTCCAGTTACCACTATTATACTAATAAGTAGAAGGATGAAGCACCTCTGTGCTGAGCTAGCAGAATTTAAGTAGTCTGCAGTACAGAGCAAATGTCTGATAAGCTGTGTAAGTACAGACCTAAGCGGAAAGGGACGCAATGCAGAGTGCAAGCTCTGTATGACATCTGCTTACTGACAAGTACAAATTCAATTGTTGTGAAGACTCTGCTTATACATCTTGTCATGTTTCTGTAGCCTATAAATACTAGGACAGGATGCATATAAAATAGGTTATACCTTATTTTTTTCATATTATTCTCTTTTCTGTTATAGATTTTGCATGGATGTTGCATTTTTTATCCTTTAATGCTGCTAAAATATAACTTAGTAGTAATTCTTTTAGGGGTTAGGGAGCCATCACAGATCCGTATTATAAAGATAATAAATAGACAACTACTTGCAGGTGTTTAATTTAATGTTTTAATGCAGTCTTCAGTAAGTGCCCCCCTAATGCGAACTACAAAGCAATACTGAGGTATGGATTGTAATTCACTCATCTGAAGGTGGGTTTTGGTTTTGTTTTGTTTTTCTTTTCACTGGCATAGAGTGAAGACAGTCCTAGTCCCAAGCGACAGCGTCTTTCCCATTCAGTCTTTGACTATACAGCAGCATCACCAGCCCCGTCACCGCCAATGCGACCATGGGAGATGACATCAAATAGGCAGCCTCCTTTGGCTCGACCCAACCACTTCTCAGGGGAACGATGCAACACACCTGCACGAAACAGGAGGAGGTAAGCAATTGAGCAACAATTTCTTATTCTTCCTGATTTTGGCTCAAGGGAGGTGTATTTCAGGCAGCACTGACTAGATTGCATACGGTAAACATGCTAACATTTCCTTTGAGCTGTAAGTTATTATAGTTGTAACTGAAAAGTTACTGAAAGTAATTCAGGTTGGTGGCATCCCATAATTTCTGTGAATAGACAACTCAGGGAAAGGAGTGCTCATTCACTTTTTTAATTATGAGCCCGATTCTCTTTCTCTGCATTTGTGCAATAAGCATTTAGAAAAATGTGAGGAAAATCTTTCTCATCAGGGTACTTATAAAGATATTAAAAGTTATTGATGTAGTACCATCAATTCAGTCGCAATTATTTTTGTACATTAAAAAAATCTAAATAAAGATATGGGATACTGGCTGCGGAGATTGAGGAGGTTAGCATAGTGTCAAATGGTTGGTGAGGTGAGTGATTCACATATGATAGGAGTTAGATTTTCATGCTGGTTTTAGCTTATGGCTCAATAACCTCTCAAAACAGATTTTGGAGAAAGTTCCAATGGTCCTGGAAAAGTAGAGATTTGGATAGCCAGGTTGAACTCGTGCCTGGATGGGTAATAGTGTAGGAAAGCATAAAACCATAAACTTTACTATTCTAGTTAAACTAATTATCTGAAACACAAGCTTTCATTGCCTTGCATTCTGCCTCAAAAATGCTGAGTCGTCTAATGCAAATTAAAACACACTATCCCTCTGCTTCTGAGGAATGTTGTGGCTTGGTTTGTACTAAAATTGAAGTGTCTGTACTTTTTTGAGAATGTGAAAATATTTGTCTTAAAACATATATAACTGGTTTTCTTCACGTTCTACAAATCGAATTTGTAAACCATAATCAGGCAGGGGTAGTTTCGAGGCAAGACTTTGAAACATGCTAGTTTTGTATCTTTACTTCAAGTCCTTTAATCTGAAAGCTTTCAGTCAGTGCCATTCAAAATACACAGCTCTCAAAAGAGCTTGTCAAACTTGTCAAAACTGGAGGAGGTTGAATTGTGAACTTGTAGTGGTTATTGTGAAGACAGAATATTAGGCCTTTTAAAAATTTTGTATAGAGATGCTCTGCAGGGGTAGTTAGTCCACAAGTGTGTTTTTTACCTTAAAATTGTTTGAACTGAGATACTTAGAATATGCTGCATTTCACCATTTTTGCTTGGTGTCCGGCCAGCCTCCACAGATTTCTTCACAGTGTTCGTTAACATCTCCTGCAAAATAGAGTGCTTAACAAGCTAAATGGGAACTAGCTGAATCTAGACAGTTTGGATGCACTGTGGGTTGAAGGAGAAGAATGACATGTGTAGGAGAATGTGCATGGGACAAGTGTCTGACATTCAAATGCAGTCAGGTGTTACCCAGGTAGTGGCTCGTCGCTTACACGTAAATCGCGCTGCAAATGGAGAGACATCTCAGTGCAGAGCAATCTTCAGTCTGACAGGAGTTGTTAGGTTGACTGCAGCATTGTGGATACAAAGCATTACTCTTTTGAGGGCCAGCTCATCTGCTCTTGGGTAGAAGAGCAGGTAAAAGGATAAAAACACCTGTAATTGGTGTAATTGGTGCCATTAGAATGTGTCGACTTTGTTTCCCTGCACTTGAGTCAGGGCATTTTTTAGCTTGAGTACACTGTTACATTTGAGCTGGCTCTAGGTCAATTCCAGAACAGTACTGCACCCAATCTGCTCTCCTAGAAAAGGATCATTAGGGAGAACGACACATACATGTATCTTATTTTGCAGGAGTCTTTTTGAGTCTTAGAATGCTCTGGAACCAATATCAGAACTAATAACCTCTCTCATGGATCAAAGCTTGTTTCCTTAAGATCATTGTGAGTGCATCTGTTATTAATGCTTTAGATGAGGTTATGCATGTGCTTTTGAAGCCAATTTCCTGTTTTCCCTGCTTTGTTTTCTCTCTTCCTATTGCAGAGTGGTCTCAGAGTTAATGAGGTTTTCAGATGAAGATAAGATGAAAGGTGCACTCCAGTTGCAAATGGTCATTCAGCTCAAGGGAACAGACTAGGGCAAGTGCAAACAAAACCTCTGAAGTGTGTGTAGTGTGGACATCACTCTGACCCAGCATCATCAGCATTAACTCTTTTGTCCTACCAGTTCACTCCTGTTGGTCAGCGCAGGCTGTGCTGGTTTTTTATTATCTGGATTTCTTCCATTATCTGGGTTACTATTTAGACCTTATTTGTATCAGGGATTTTGTACTGTGCCTAGCACAACAGTACTCTAATTCATTGTGCATTTTTTTCTGATTCATTGTAAGCAAATAAATACTGCAATTAGAAAGGTAGCCTTCTGGTATGAATTTGCAGAAGGATGTTCTTTTTGTCCAGCTACTAACAGTACAGATATAATGTGAATGTAAAAGCATAATGCATGCCTATATGAAGCATAGAAGGCCATTCCAATTTGTCTTTACCAGTCATTGTGAAATTGGGAGATCTGTACCATTGTTGTGCCTCACCTTTCATCTGTGCTTCCTTTCCTCCTTGTCTTGAATGTAATTCTGAACTAACGGGATTTAAGAATGTGTTACTGCAAAGAAATCACTCTCGTTAGAAAATACTAAGATCTGCAAATATTTGCTCTGCAGTTACAGATACCTTTTGATGGCTGTTCCTACCTGAGGGTAGGAATTCCTGCATTTTTTTCACCACTTCTGTCCTGTCTCTTTGTTTTAACTGGACATTTACCATGTTTATACTGTGCATGTAGAACCAGAGGAGGTTTTTTGTGGACATTTTTTAAAAACTTCAAGCACAAGTTCATTACTGATGTTAAATAATCGTTTAGACGCATGTCTTGACAATTTTTCAGAAGTCATTTCCAATACTTCAGGAAGCATGTGAAGCTATGTATCTGGATGCTTTTAATTTTGCTGAATGAAAAGTATAGTTTCTTTATAACTCTGCATAGGAAAAAATTCAATTTTGCTTTTTCCAGAGAATGACACTCCATTAATTTAAAAAAATCCACTCCAGAAGTTTTACCAGCTTTTACTGGCTGTGCTTTCTGATAATTCTGGGTTCATAAAAAAGTAAAGCCAGACCTTTGTTAAAAGGCAGAGGTAGGAGTAGTTTTATGAGAAGCTACCTTGTCTAAGTGCTGATGGCAGTTAGAGAGTTTCTGTACTTCTTCCAAAGCGTTGGAATGGTCTTTTGTCACTTTCTTTTATTCCTGCAACTTTTTCAAACAAAAATCCTCATGTAGACATTTTATGTTAAAGTATTGAGAGCATTTGTGTTTCATAGCAGGAAATAGCAACTTTAAAGCAACTTTAATACTCAAAAAAAATTGGACATCTTTTGTAGCTCTCTGGTTAGAAATCATATATGCCAGTTTTATGCAATGTGATTGTAATAGGTGTGACATACTGGTAATACAGAGATGGAGAGTGCGACAAAAACTCTGGGAAAGCAGACTGGTATTAAGAGAAAAACATTAGTAAAACTGCATATTTATGTTCTCGGTGCTCAGAAGAAGACAGAGCTTGTGTGTTCTGACATGGTAATTTGTAAAGATAAAGAAACGCTATGCTTTGTTTTGTTTTGCTTTGTTTTGTTTTAAGAATTCTGTGCTACAGTCTGGCCTTATGCCTTCTGTCTGACCTGTAATGAATTAGCATTTGTTTCAGTTCTAAGAAAGGCAATAATAGTGTCATATTGCCGTGAAGTAGGGCAGAAGAATTGTGACTTGAGACATTGTATCATGTACTCACAGTAGCATCTAAATAGCTGGTAGTATACTTCCCTTTCCTCAGAGTAAAAGTTGGACTCAACTTAAGGAATGTCTGGGATTTGCCAGCAGGTTTCAGGTTGGTTTGATTTTTGTCAGATAAACCTGGCAATAGAAATGGTAATAGTGAGACAGAAGAATTTTAAGTTCTCTTCCATGCACTGTTGGAGAGGACTAATGGTCGCAGACCCTTCTTGTCTATTCTCTGTAGTTTGGCTCTTTCAGCCTGTTGCCATAAGTGGGAAACCATTTTGTCCCATGCAGCTTTAAGTTGCTGTTGCCTCTGGGACCTGCAATTTGTGTGTTGTGGGGATTGGAAGGCGTGTATTGAAAGTGTTAGGGGGTGTCTTTGTGCTTTCAGTTCTTTCACCTTCCAAATAAATGAGAAGTGACATGATCAAAACTCCTAGCAGTGAATTTGTGAGTTGTGTGTGCATCATTTTCTGAGTGTTGAACTTGAGCCACTGGTCTCTGATTTACAGAAGTCGTGGCTCAAGATAGTAGCAGCTCTGCTCAGAACATACACAGAATTATGTAAGAATACATTATGAAATCCTACACCTGTAGATCAGCTGTTCAAAAAAAGCGGATGCTCTGGTCTAAATCAATCTGCACAACAGTTCTCCAGTCTTGAAAAGAAAGATTACTACAATCACAATTTCCTGGCATTTTCTGTGGAGAATCCTGTGAGGCACTCAGTTATGCAGGGAACATATGAGAGGTGAAAAATTTGTTTATTTCTTCAGAGGAGTCTACTGCTTTGTTTGCCATCAGTAAGTGAGCAACCATTCTGTAGCCTGGTTGGAGCAAGGACCCTGGGGAATTCTGTCATCATGTGATTAATGTTTTTTACCTAGAATATAAATGCATGGAAATCTCCTGAAGTTTGCTATCTTGACTTTTGAGCACTTGTCTTGACAATCCAAGTGTCGTTTTTTAACAGGTTATATTTACATAAGAGGAGTTTTCCAGGTTTCCTTTACAGCATTAAGCTATGCTCTATTAAGCTCTTTTGTGCTCAAAAAAATGTAATCTGTAAGGCTTTTGGCAGTTTTGTCAGTGAGAAGTTTTATTCCAATCTAGTAAACCTGTTCTAGTAAAATTTTCCAGTGTAAAAAATTTCATTATACTTGATTCTCTTGTGGTTTTAGTTATTAAGAAGGATTTGTGTCATTTATGTAATCTTTTAATTATTTTAATGTGTTTCCAGTCCTCCTGTTCGACGTCAGAGAACAAGGAGAGATCGTTTGTCTAGACATAATTCCATTAGCCAGGATGAAAACTACCGCCATCTCTCCTATGGACAGCAGCAAGCAATAGAAGAGCCCCGAGCATTTCACCCGCCAAATGTATCTCCTCGTATGTTGCACCCAGCCGCTCACCCACCACAGCAGAATGCAGTGATGGTTGACATTCATGATCAGGTAAGAGTTTTAGACTACAAACAGAAGAGTCTGGAAGATGTGTGTGCTATTTTATTATTGCTTGGGTTTTTTCCCCGTGAAACCTTCAAGGTGTCTCGCCTCCACAAATTAGTTGGCATGAAAGTCATGTAACACTAAATTCTGTTTGCCCTCTTACAGAGCATTTTTCCTGTTGAATATTGTTGGTATATGGAGCACTGCAGTAGGCAGTGAAAAAAAAACCAAAAAGAAAGTCCAGACTTTTAATAAATAATTATATTTAACAGTTCATCAATGCATTTACTGGCATAGTTCTGTTAGGCCTCTGGCTCAAACCTTTGATATGCAGTTAATTTGCTTCTGAAGTTAGTTTAACATGATAAAGATGTGATATGATAGTTAAGAATGTATTCTGTTTCATATAAAATATCTCTCCTTAGCTTAGGAATCTTTAAATAGTTAAAATACATTATTTAGAAATAGAATTCACAATGCCTATAACTGGTTGCCTACAGGTGTGGTGGTTTAGCCCTTGTCACCACACAGTTTCTCGATCACCCTCCCCCTACCCAGTGGGATGGGGGAGAGAAATTGGGAGGAAAGGAAAACTCGTGGGTTGAGATAAAAACAGTTTACTAGAATAGTAAAGAAAAACTACAATAGCAACAGAATATAAGGATACTAATATATACAAAATGAACAATGTACAATTTCTCACCACCCGATGTCCCAATGATACAGCCCATCCTGAGCGCCGATCATGGAAACGAAAACCGAGCAGCAAGCAAAGGGTGGAGAGGGAACCAGCAAGGTAGAGGGAACGATGCCAGCACAAGTGAGAGAAGAAGGAAAGATGGATGCCAAGGATGGATGCCCCCTCCCATGGCCAACCCCTGCTTATGTGCTGAGCATGACGTTTATGGCATGGAATACTTTCTTTGGCCAGTTTGGGTCGATTATTCTGTCTGTCTTTCTCCCAGTTTCCTGCATCTGCATTTTAATAAGACTTTAAGAAGATTTGGAAAGCCAGACAGTGTCCTTGGTCTCACTAACAACAACTCATATCATCAGAGTGTTGTTGTCAACATTCTTGACATATGAAATCCAAAACACACCAGCTACTGAGAGGAAAATTAACTCCATCCCTGCTGAAACCAGGACAACAGGACAGTAGAGCTCATGAATTGCAACATAACCAAATTAGCCATCCAAGCTTAGTCAGCTCCTCCTTAAATGACATGAAAAAGTGAGATATGTGCTTGGTCCAGAAAGTAAATATTTCCTCTCTGTAACAGCAATTGGTATAGAATTCTTTAGCTGAGGACCTATAAAAGAAGATGTCCCATTGAGGTAACCTTTGCTATTGTTAGTTAAATGATCAGGCTGCAGTACAAGTGCATTAGTTGCTACACAGTCATGAACTGGGAAATAGACCTGGTTATCCAGATGTCCACTTCTCAAACTGCGCATGTGTAGGCTGCAACTCTTAACATCTCTGCTTAAAAACAGATTTGTATTCAGTGCAGCTGCATACTGACAATGTGTTTTATTATGTGTGCAGAGCAGTTCTCAGTAGGGAAGTATTTGCATTTGGGACCAAGTGCAAAGGCCCTTCTAGCCATCTCACAGCCTTACATTTTGATGAACAATTTTACTGCTGCAGCATCTCAAAAATTCAAATCATGCTCTTTCTTTGTGTTGCAAGATTACATCATGAGAAGCATAGATAAAGTTATTCCATCCCACTGCCTCTACGTTCCAAGCACTATCTATGAACAAATGTCAGTGCTTTCAGACTTACTGAAGTTCTTCCATGGTGATGTTTTATACTTCAGGGACATAACTATTTTGACAAGTCATTTTTTACTACTCTGAGCTGTAAACATTTCAGAATCACACCCAGCTTTGCACTGTATGCCCAGCTTTTGTACCTGAGCCAGAACCAAATCAAATTCAGCATCTCTTCTGAGACTGGTTTCTGTCATTAGTGATACATAGGTTTAGATTTTAAGTTCTGTTTGACGATCTGTGTTCTTTTTGGCCTCTGTGTCTAACTGTACACTACCAGTTCAGTAGGTTAGCTGTCTTTACTCATTCTCACCTTCCTGATTAGCTATCCTTGCTTGTTCCATTTTAAGCAAGCAGGTTCCATTTTAGCAGATCATGAAGAAAGATGGAGATTCCTTGAAATAGTTACTCTTTATTAATTCATTAAGCCTTTTCAGTTTTATTAGAGCATCAGATTCCTTGTTTAGTGTTTCAAAAGGAAAAAAAAAACCAAACCAAAAAAAAAAAAAGTGGTTTGTATGTCCAGAATACCTTCAGATCTTAGTTTGATGATTAAATTCTAGGGAATATCACTGGCTAGAAAACTGGGTTACATGGGTCTTTTTTCTAATATAAATGTAGATACTTAGAGTCTGCTGCCTCATGGTCATGTTTACTTCTCCTGTTCAGCTTTCTGGTTAGGTGTTCTGTAACATTTAGGAGACTTAGCTGGGATGTTAATCTGAGAGTGAATAAAGAGATTGATCTCTTTGAAAGAAAGAAAGCCTCCACAATTTTCTTGTTCTTTACAGATGCAAGTCTCTGAATGATTATTGAATCAAAGTTAAAAAGGTTCTTTAGCTACTTGTAAATTAGCTTTTCTGTGGGAGTAACTGTGTTCTCATTTTGTAAGGACTAAACTTAGTATGTTGGAAGGCAGGCTAAACAGAGTCTGAGATGCTTCTGAGTGACTCTAAGGTGCCTTGGAATTTTTAACATTTTAAGCTAATAGATCCCTCTTGGCTTTGCCCGGAAACTGCTGATCAATAAGTAATATTCCATTGACAAGAATATTTTAATGAACAGGAATTACAAAGAAGTGCCTCCTTTTACAACTTATTATCTTACTCATCATGCTGTACAACACTGTTAAAGAGTTTACAGTAAGATATTAATTTTTTTCTTTTTCCTTTTACTGCAGATCCATCAGGGCACAGTTCCTGTCTCATACACAGTGACAACAGTGGCTCCGCATGGGATACCACTTTGCACAGGCCAGCACATCCCAGCCTGCAGCACACAGCAGGTCCCAGGGTGCTCAGTGGTTTTCAGCGGGCAGCACCTTCCAGTTTGCAGTGTGCCTCCCCCAGTAAGTGGGTCTCTGTAATTACACCAGCTTCAATCTTAGACATAGGAATGGCACCTTGGAGCTTTGGTGTCTTTATAGCTTTAATTGTGTTGGAAATAGCCATTTTTTTACCCTGTGGTAAATTTCAGTGGCATAGCAGTGTAGGCCTTAGAGCTGGTAAGCATATGGCACTTACCTACTGTCTTTATAGAGTATGACTGTTTATAGTATAGAGTCCTGATGCTTTTTAACTCAAACTAAATGCTGGTTTATGAACTGACTTCTTACCATTCTGCATACTTTCAGATAGTAAGAGAAAGGTTTCTTAGGCTTTTATTAGGCAGCTCACTTAGGAAAAAAACTTTACTTAGTAGAGACCTTGTTCAGGGACTGGTTATATACAAAAAGGTCTCATATTCCAAAGTCAATTTTCTTCTGAGAAGTAATAAGATCCTGAAAGATCACTAAAAGCTGAGAAGGGCTCTTCTGTCTCAAAATACTCTCAAAAATGAATCAAAATATTATTTAATAATAATGTCTCTCTGTGCCATTCTGGGAGTAAAATAAATTGCCTTGACTGGCTAATTTGCTAGCTTTAAATTTGAAAGAATTTGAACTGTTTTCTCAGAAATACTACTTCACAGATCGTAGCATTCTGATGCTACCATTCTGTGGAAATGTCATCATTAAGAACTAACAGGCACCAGAGCTGAAGAAGTGTACCCTGAGAGTTTCAGCTGTACAGAAGGTTGCAGAACCTGCTGGAAGAGTCACAGCTTTTATTTCCCCCTCCATTTTCTAGTATAAATCTGTAATACCATACATAAAAACTATATAAAATTATATAGTGTCCAGTAACTGTTTATAATGTTGGTGTATACATTGGTCTCTGCCAGCTGTGCATTTGCCAGCAGTGTGTGACTCCGCTTTTCCTGTTGCACATTCTGTGGCCTGTGGGCAGGAAAAAGTCTATGACACTGAAGCAAAACCTTTCATGTGTCCACCTATTTCTTTACGCTGCTCATTGAAGAGTGAGGGTAGTTTGCATTCGTCTTGTCCAGGTGCTATTTATACCCACGAGAGACAATGAGGTCTGCAGCATGCTGCCGGCCAGTCTGGAATATTGGTGGGCAGTATTTCCCCTTACATTGCAGATTGGTGAAAATCTTCTACATAAGTCAGTGTGTATCCCTGAGACAGGATGAGAGACAACTTTTTTCTTCTATTTAGTAGTGGTGTTAGTGGAGCAAAGCAGTCTCGAACTGGGTACCCAGAGATTGGAACAATACTTGCATAACAAATTCAGGAAGACAAGAAAGCAACACGTCCTAAGGAACAACAGAGGAAAATCTAAAACTATGTGGGGGCTTAGGGAAATCCAAACAACAGATACTAATAATTTTACCCTCTGCTTTGAACAGATATGTTACCTGTGCAATTCATAAAATGTTTTATAATTCAACAGTGCGGCTGTCCCTTAAATACATGAAGGAGAAAAGCTCTAACCGGTTGTCTAGACCAAATGTACAACAGTTAATAAAGTGTGTTGCAAGAATGGATGCAATACAAGAGAATATAAAGAATTAAGGTTGAGTTAATACAACATCAGGCAGACTTTATGCTTTCTTCTATTTTGTCACGGAATTAAGGAATAATGTAAGTTAAGAGGGAGCTCTGGAGGTCATCTGGTGGTCACCTGCTATGACCAGTACCAGTTTCCAAAAATGGAGATTTCACTGGAGCCTCCTGCTCCAGTGTTTGACTATCCTTGTGGTGAAGAATTTCTTCTGTGTATCCAATTGAATTTTCTTTGCTGCAACTTGGTCACGTTGATCCTTGTCCTTACTTTGCTCCTCGAGAAAAAGTCAGGTTCTGTCTGTCCACTCTAATGAAGTAGCTGAAGACAGTGGTAAGGTCTTTGCTTAGTTTTCTCTCTTTAAGGCAGAACAAATCCAGTTCTGCAGCCTCTTCTTTTATGCAGTGTATTCCAAGCTCCTGGTCATCATGTTGTCTCTCGGTGGACTCATTTCAGTATGTTGTTGTCTTTGTTTGGCACCGAGGAGGCCAAAAACTGGACACAGGACTAGAGATATAGTTTCACAAGTTCCAAACAGAGGAATGAAATCACTTAACTGGACCCCCTAGTTACATTTTTAGTAATGCAGCCCAGTGTGCGGTCGGCCTTTTTGACTGCAGGAGTACACTTAAGCTATTGTGTATTTGTATTTGACATGTCCGCCAGAACCAAGCTTTTTTCTGCAAATCTGCGCACCCACCAGTCAGTCTCAAAATGTCCTGCTTCATGGAGTTATTCTCCCCCACTGCCAGACTTCACATTTGCCTTTGAACTTAACGTAGTTCCTGTCACATAATTTCTCCAGCCTATAAAAGTACATGCGGTAGGTAGCTACAAAGGTAGCCCTACCCTCCAGCATGTCAGCTTGCTCATCAGTTTCGTCTGTGCACTTACCAGTATCCTTCTGGTACTTTCATAATATTTATGTCTCTCACTGCATATGTAACTATAAACAAATGTCACTTATGAAATACTTTCATCAGTTTTAAAACTTCTTGGAATCATGTGTTCAAACAGCAGAAGTTTTCTGAAAGCCATTTCTTTCCATATGAAAGATAATGTGGCCTCATTTGCTGTGACTTAAAAAGTGCTATAGACATAGCATAGATCATTTGAAACATATTGGAGCTATGGTAATCTTTACCATAGAGAATCTTGGGATGAAACCTATTTTAATACGTTCCCCAAAGTTCGTCCTGTTTTAAAGAACACTATGTGATGTTCTACCAGCAAATTTAGATTCAAATATTTCAAAGAACAGTTTTCAATTTAGTAAAATAGAATAAAAATAAGTATTTTAACAGTAGAAACACTTGCCTATTGTATTTCTTTTTTAGAAAAATTATGTAGTAGTTAAGGGTGAAGAGTAATCAACATTTAAGAAAAATAGTAGTCAGATCAAATTAATCTGCTTCTGTCTCAGTGTAAAGATTTATGTTTGGTCACGATCAC
The DNA here is from genome assembly GCA_009806455.1 of Tetrax tetrax. NCBI lineage: Eukaryota > Metazoa > Chordata > Aves > Otidiformes > Otididae > Tetrax > Tetrax tetrax. The sequence continues at coordinate 56,958 of WHYT01000225.1, forward strand.
ACTAAATTGAGGTGGTAGTCCCACCTCCACTACTGTAATCTGATTTTAAACTAGCTTTCTTTACCATTTTATGCCATTATAGTCAGTATGCACAATATATATTGTGTGACACGACTAAAAAGAAAAAAAAAAACAGAGAGATCAGAACTGGGTCCTCTTTCTTTGTAAGATTTGATAACAAGTATCTTATTTTCTGCTCTTTTAATTTTCAAAAATGTAACAAATGCCTGACATTCTGATGATGGATTAAATAGCAAGATGAGAATGCAGATTTTCTTGCTTCTTGCTATCTAGAGTTAAAAGTAAAACTGAACACTTCCACAAGGCACATTCCTGCTGCCCTGCAGTGCCTTCATCACTTTAGTCTTAAAAATTTAGTCCCTGAGAAGAGAAAAAAGGCTATTTCCCCACACTTAGGGAAACCCATCACTTAGGGAGCTGCCTTTTGAGTATGAGGCTCACCTCAAAGTGCAGAACTGGGCAGAGCTTACGAATTCTTTCTTATATATGAGACAGCAGTTTTTAAGGCACATTCTGACAACTGGGAGACCCTCAGCTCCATCTAGAGCTTAGAACAGTTGCAAGGCCATTGCTTTGGCATGTCGTTTTGAGGGTAGTATATGGGGAAAATAAAATTACCTAACATAAATGTTTCTGCTCATCACTTAGGAGTCCATCTAATCCTGGCATATTGAAATCCCTAACTCCTGCTGAGTTCATGAGAAGTGAGAGCTACTTTGCACCTAGCAGATGTCACACTATGGTACTTCTAGAGCCTGTTCTGTATCAATCACTGTTCCTTGTGTATTTGAATCAGTTACTGTTTATGAGTGTTTTGGAGCTTTTTCCAAGAAGGCAAGAGACTGCTTTGTTTTCGTAATATCTTTCCATAATAAATGTAGAATGTTCTATGGGGAATGTTTGTGCTAGAGACAAAACTATGTTGTTTCATTTTATTTCAGATGCTTCAGGCGTGCTCAGTGCAGCACCTACCTGTACCTTATGCAGCATTTCCACCCCTCATTTCTAGTGACCCATTCCTTTTGCATCCTCCTCATATTTCTCCACACCACCCTCCTCACTTGCCTCCTCCAGGACAATTCGTTCCTTTCCAAGCACAACAGTCACGGTCGGTAAGTAATGCTTCTTACCCAGCTCTCCGTAGAATTGGTGGGGCTGGATGGGCAAATAGTGTTGGTACCTCATTGAGGAAACAGAAGGATTTTGTTTATAGTAATAGGTTTTTGCACTTATGCTTCCCTAGTAAGTCTGTAACCACTTAGTGTGAAGATGAAAAAACAATTTTAAAGTTTACCATGGCTCTCTTCAGATTTCATCAGCTGTTGTCTGTGCTGTTTCTCCATAGGCCTTTACTTCTGTCAAAAAGATGTATATTTGCTTCAGCAACTATTCTTTCAGGTATTTCTTTCCCAGGAAGCAGAAGAGAATCCAGAGTAGGTTGTGTAGTGCAGTAGTGATCTCAGAGACAAGCTTAGCAGAAAGAGAAGAAAGCACAGAATGTTACTTTTATTACATACTTGTTTTCTATTACTTCTTAGTTAATTTTAAATGACCAATGCTTTTCCTAGAACATAATGACCTTAGGTCATCCAGACATATTCAGGAGCCTACTGTCTCCTTTTCTCTTTTTTTTTTTATTTTTTCCATGTATAAAAGTTAACGATACCTTCTGCTTAAGGAGTTTTGGCTTAATGATAAGGGACTGTGCAAACACGGGAAAATGTGACCCTGTTTTGGATTTGAAAAACAGGGAAATTAGATTTTAACTTCTGGCCTACAGCTACTCTGGGCTTATCTGTATACTTGTGTCCATTTGTTTGCCCCTATTGCCAGTATTTCACTAATGCAGAAATAGAAAACAGCTTCATTGTTACTTATAAACAGTGCTGAGACTTCTCCATGTCACATCTCAGGTATGGATAGGGTTGTAATTGCTTTAATATGACACTGGGAGAACAGCTGGGAAAATACATTTTTCAGTGGTAATCTTTACGAGACTTTTCTTTAGAAAATATATGGGCTCTGATTGTAGCCTGGGTTACTTATTTATGTTATTGACTAGGCTTGACTGTCAACGTTCAGCTCTGGCAGAAAGTTTGTATCTTGTCGTTTAGGAATACCTTTTGTTTAAAGTTTGTTCTGTGTAACAGCAAAACAGAACATTTCTTTGTTTCCACAAGGTGGCTTTCTTAGCTGAATTTCTTCCAGTGATGGAATTCAGTGTCAGGAACAGAAAGATGTATTAATGAAACAATGACAATTCCTCATGGTTTCTTGAGCACTTTTGGGCCTGACTGATGTACTAGAGTTGACTAGACTACAATACTGAACTGAAATGTCATGCTTCTGAAACCTATGGACTGTGTATTTTTAGTAGGACTGCTTGCATGACCCTCCTAGAAAAACATCGGCTTGATTACTGAATATCATTAGCAGTTTAATCCACTGGAGTCGCCCTGTTTCCTCTCCACTTTTCAGATTTTCTGGCACATTTTCGGTTCTTGTCTGTGGTTGTTTATTTTCTTCTCTCGCATAGTTGTACAGTGAGAGCAGCCTGGCAAGAAGGAAAGCAAATACTTGCCCTGAAAAATGCAAGACACAGGAAATTACAGCCACTTCTGTATTTGCTAGATCGCATAAATTCCTGGTCTATAAGCAAGGCTAGCTGGAAAAGGTGAATTTATATCAAATGTGTAGTGTTGTCTTTGCTTTTTAGTAGTGTTAATGACACAGGAATTGCTCACAGGGTTACTATGTATAACTGAGTAAAATTATATCTGTTGTTTTTTATTTTTACCCTATAAAATTGACCACAGCAGCTCAGAATGTACAGCTGGGATTGCAGTTCTTTACTGGGGAAAAAATGCTTCTCGATTATTGCAACAAACCTGTCTTTTTTTTTAGCCACTTCAAAGGATAGAAAATGAAGTAGAACTGCTTGGAGAACATCTTCCTGTAGGAGGTTTTACATACCCTTCCTCAGCCCACCCACCAACATTGCCTCCCTCAGCTCCTCTCCAATTCTTAACCCACGATCAGTTACATCAGGAGGTGTCATTTGGTGTAGTAAGTACTGTTTTCTGTGCTGTGTTCTCATTCATGCTGCATTAACATTCTTGATATTTATTCTGTAGCACGTTTGGTTGAAAAACTTGGCACTTAGAATCACAGAATGGTTAGGGTTGGAAGGGACTTTTAAAGGTCATCTAATCCAACCCCGCCCCCCTCGTAAGGAGCAAGGACATCTCCACCTAGATCAGGTTGCTTTAGAGCTCCATCCAACCTGGCCTCAAACATCTCCAGGAATGGGGCATCTACCACCTCTCTGGGCAACCTGTTCCAGTGTTCCACCACTCTCATTGTAAAAAACAGTAAAACTTGCAGTTGTGTTCCATTATTTGCTATGGTGGCATACCGTGGTATTTTCTTTAAGCTTGTTTTAATCAGGTTAAGGGTAGTTTAATGATACCAGCGAATGATTTCTGATAACATATCTGCAGAGTGTTGTAGCAGTTGCTTAGACCTTCCATGTTGCCCCACAGTCCAGGACAGTTTAGAAAAGCTGCTGTCACTTTTAGCTCATTCTTCATCATATGTTGAGTTTCCACAAGTCAAGAAAGTAGAATGCTTTAAAAATATTTCTCCAAAGTGTTTGCAATTTGCAGACAAGCAGTTGTATAGAGTGCTTCCATAATTTAGACTGCCAGGCTCGCTTTAAGCCAACTTTCTAGGGATCCACAGGCAGCAGCAGCACAAAAAAAAAATTAAACCTGGTGCAGGATTAAGTCTGTGCTGAATTTTGTGCTTCTGTGGTGTGTCCAGTATCTGTGCTACTTACAGAATCTTTCTGGTGCACTTCAATCTGCAATTATATTAGTCCCAAGATGATGATGATGAAGGTTGGTGGTGGTGGTGGTTTGTTTTGGTTTTTTAAAAAGAAAAAACGTCTCCTGCCTGTGTAATGCTTGAAGAAGTAACTGGGAATCAAGTACAGGCTCTGAATTTTTTTAATGTTTGACCTGTGTATGAGGTTGACAGAAGATTTTAGAGGCATGTTGTTACTTAAAATTTTAAATGAGAATGAAATTTTAGGCGCTGTGACTGCAGAATATACAGATAACTTCTCTTCAATTACTCTCCTTGAAGTCACACAACTTAGTTAAATGCTTGCTGCAGTTTTTATAAAGGTTAAAAATAAGTCTCCACTGTTAAAAAAAAATAATGAGCTCATGGTTAAACTAAAAGAGTATCCATTTTCAATGAAGTTTTCAGACACTATGAGTCACTCTGGAGACAAAAACACTTAAAAACCTCCATAAACTGCTTACATTTTTTCAGTGTGCTTGTTAGATGAGTTACAGTCTAATCACAAACATTTTGGTTGAAGTGAGGCTTTCTTGATTTAAAAGTTCAGACTTTAAAGTAGATAAGGAACAAAATACCATGGTTTTGCAGATTATGTAGCATTTGTTCTCTAATGTTTCAATTCTGGCTTGTATGTTGCTGAGGAGTAGAACAGAAGCATATTGCAAGTAATCATATAGTCTTTTATAAAGTAATCCTAAATCTTTATAAAATTTTATTTATGTTAAAATTATGATGGAATGACTGCATTTCTTATTCTCTTTCATTCAATGAACACAACAGTATCTAATTAAATTTTTGGATTGCGGAACTCACAAAGCAGTAAAATTGATATTTACTATGTCTAGTTTGAGATCTTATTTTCAAGAAAAAGACCTTGGTTCTTTTGCATTGTGCTTATAATCAGATGTAAATTTTACTTATGACCATGACTACCTATTAATGATGTTTCTATCGTGAAGTTAGGAGAGTTTAGGTTAGTCATCGGAGGTGTTGGACTTTTGCATTTTCTTGATTTTCAAATATGAAGGAAGAAAAACATGTTAGTGAAGACTTTGCTGTTCTTTGTTTAAAAAAAAATCTCAGGCCCTTCAAATATCAGTTCAACAGTGGTACTTCAATTTCCATTTCAAGGATTTCTAAAAAAAAATTAATACTTTGAATATTTCTGGAAAAATAAATAGTTTGCATTTAGATGGAAATTTTTTACTATGTATGTTCCCATTTTAGTAGATAATGCAAGGAATTTTGAACAGTTACAATGAAAACTTAAATATACAAGTAAAGAACTTAGCATGCAAATGAAAAAAAGTACGATAATAAAGCCCTGGTTTATCCATGGAAAGAATACATTTTTAGACTTGACTGTCTCTTTAGGCTTTGTCCAGCTGCAGAAATTGCACTGATTAAACTCTCCATGTACATTTGAAAGGCTTTGACCCATCTTTAACATAGATGTAAATATAGACAACCATTTTTTTAAAAAGAGGGATTTAAAAAAAAATTTTTAAAGGCTTCTTTTCTCAAGCACTTGTGTGCTTGTGTGGTAGAACCAGGCCTAAAGCCTGGGCTTTTATATTTACAAGAGAGTCAGCAGTTCAAGTCCTATTTCCCAAACCAGCCTGCATATAGACTAAGCACACAAGAGATTGTGGATTTCTGTGGTGTGTTACTACTTTTTCACATGGAATGGTATGATTGTGTGTTATTGATGGGAGTAATTTCAAATTAAGGCAGAGGTTCTTTTGGATTTTAGCAGGGGCTCGATTTTTTTAATAATGTGTTCTTGAAAGTGGATTTCAATATTCAGGTTTAATTTTACTCCATTATTAAGAGAACAAAGTGTTGAATCACAGACTTACAGACTGGATGAGGCTTGAAGGGAGGTAATCTGATCCAATCCCCCCTGATCAAGCAGGGCCACCTAAAGCTGGTTGCCCAGAACCGTGTCCCGACATCTTTTGAATATCTCCAAGGATGGAGACTCTACAACCTCTCTGGGCAACCTGTGCCAGTGCTCAGTCACCCTCACGGTAAAGAAGTGTTTCTTGATGTTCAGACGGAGCCTCCTGTGTTTCAGTTTGTGCCCACTGCCTCTGGTCTTGTCACTGGGCACCACTGAAAAGAGCCTGGCTCCGTCTTCTTTGCACCCTCCCTTCAGGTATTTGTATACATTGATAAGATCCCCCTGAGCCTTCTCCTCTCCAGACTGAACAGTCTCAGCTCTCTCAGCCTTTCCTCATATGTGAGATGTTCCAGTCCCATCTTAGTGGCCCTTCGTTGGATTCTCTCCAGTATGTCCATGTCTATCTTGTGCTGGGAAGCCCAGAACTGGACACAAGTTCCAGTTCCACAAGTTCCAGTTGAAGCTTATTTTCTTCTTTCTTACAGCCTTACTCACCTTTTATGCCTCGAAGACTCACAGGGCGCAGCAGATACCGATCACAGCAGCCAATACCACCACACCCTTACCATCCCAGCCTTTTACCTTATGTGCTGTAAGTTCAAAGTACATTTGCTTCCATGTAAAGTATTAAGAAGTCATATGACTTTCAACAAGAGCGTCAGCACTTTTTATGGTTGGACCCTACCAGAGATCAGCCATAGTTCAACTGTCCCAGAGAGGAGGAAGACTTCCATTTCTGTGTAAATTTTTCAGCCTATTTTGAATAACATAGACCCTTGAGCAAGGAAAAAACAGAAGTGAACAATTTTGTCCAATGTAGTTTTGTAGGTTTTTTGAGGATCTTCTTTCTGAATTCTTCATAAAATCTTCAATAAATTTTGAAACTTTGTTCTTGGATACTTTTACAGAGGTATGGTTACACTGAAGTGTAACTGGAGTGTGAACACTGGAGTCCTGGGAGTCTTCACTTACAGAATAAATTAATTTGGTTTGGTTCTTAATTATGAAGCACAAGGGTGGGAACTTTCTGTTATGTGTTACTCTTTATTGGCTGAACTGCTAATGTGTTATAGCTGTTGAATTTCTGTTCAGTGTCTGATTAGCTGTTTCTGGAAAATACGTCGGAAAATTAACATTTGGGAATTATCTGTAGTGTATTATGGTAGATCCTCTGTGGGGGAGTTTGGGTATATGACATGAGATTTGTTGCTCTTCTATGTTCTGTTTTGGAAATAAGTATGAAACATTTGGAAAACAAAGATTATTTTCTGGTGGCAAAGGTGAGGTTGATAAGGAAATAATAAAACACTGGCACCAAATCTATAGTTTCTCTCTGTGCAATTTCACAGGTGTCATGAAAACACCACCAGTTAGTTGTTCAACTCTCTATGTTACTGTCTGAGATTGATATCACAGCTTCTTGCCTGACCATTGGGGGCACAATGTGGCACAGTAATTCTTAATTACTTCACTGGGATTTCAGTATATTTTAGTGCTGTGAATTTATTATGTCTTTGTCTGTGTATTAAGTTTTGACCTGTAGGACTATCTTTGGGGGGTAAAAACACTTATTGAGTATAAAAACAGAAGAACTCTCTCTTGCCTCTCAGTCTGATGAGATTCTGCTTTGACCAGCATCACAGTATGTGAGAAAGTGAGTCCACACTTTGTCTTCAGTACAGAAATCGGTCCAGTAGCATATTGTATTTATCTTCACTGTGTGTTTTAGGCTTAGAGGAGCTTGAAGGCCTTTGTATTGGAGAGCTAAGTGAACTTAGGATTTAACTTTCTTGATATTTTATCCACTTAAAGAAATAAAACATATTTTAAACCAGAATATCAATTCATTGTTAGTTTTAGCATTCCGTAATCTGTGATACTCAAGAGATTAGTTTTTGTAATAATGCTGAGCCTGGTTGGAAGTATGAGTTGAGACTTGCATGCAATTAAAAAAGCAGCACTCTCAGTATCAAAAAGTAGCAAAATTAGCTTTTTCATTTGATCTTTTCACTTCAGATGTCTATTCTTTACTTCAAACTTAACATTTTTGCCAGTTCTGAGAACTTGTTGATTTGAGAGGGATCAGTAAAGTAAATTTACCTCTGTCAGATGTTTCTGTGCTTTTCCTTCAGCAAGATGCTAAACCTTATCACTGCTTGCTCTCATGGTAGATCAATGCTCCCAGTGCCACCTGCAGTTGGACCAGCTTTCAGCTTTGAGTTGGATGTGGAAGATGGAGAGGTAGAAAACTATGAGGTTGGTGTGCGAACTACAGCTGCCTTTAAAGAACAAATGCTAGCTCAAGTAATACACAGAATTACGTTATATTTTGCTTTTAATCCTACTTCTGCCTTTCAAATAAATGTATTGACTGTGAAGACAGAATCCAAAAAACATCCTTCCTGATTTTTTTTTTTTGCAATAGTGGATATTAGAAGTGCTTAGCTTTATTTTTGGTCTATTGCTCTTGCCCAGAAGCCACCCTCCAGGCTAGTAATAATTAAATTGTTCAGCTTTTATGTTCTACATGCTACTCTTCTCCTTTTCAATTTTAATTGATGTTAAATATCAAACAGAAGTGAAGCACTTGCAGAAAGAACAGGGTAGGTTACTGGCTTTATGTGCATGACTTTGCAGAATGGTGTTAATACAGAATAGTGTTAATGTCATAGGATTAATTAATCTAAATGTAATGTTTACAAAACTGCCTTTTCTCCTTGGCCTTCAGGAGGGTACAGTAATTCAGATCTGTAGACGTAGAACCCTCTTTAATAGCCTGGATAATTATGGGGCAGTCCCAGCTGTTGTTTCTTTGCTGGTTCTGAGACTATTGAATTACATTTGATTTCTCTTCAGTCATCATCAACCATTACTTTTGCATCTCATTGCCTATACTGCCCGTAAGAGCTCTATGTAGTTGCATGTTTTCAGTTTAACGATGAGCACTTCTGTAATAGTTTCTGTGCTAGTTCAGAAGATGCATCATCTTATTTCTGAGAATTTGGGCTCTAGATTTGATAGTATTAGAAATGGCTTTGTGATAAGTACCATTTGCAGCTTTCACTAAGTCTTCTAAGTTTTCTATGCTTTGGTTTTCTGTCACATTTATAGTGATATTTTCCTTAGGTTCCTTATGAAGGAGTGCAAGTTACGTATGTGACAGAGTGCAGATTATTTACATGAGAGACTTATTGTGCAATGTTTGGCTTATAGAAAATGAACATAAAATTTAGCAAGAAGAGGGCTTAAAGTTTGATGGTATGTATTTGTTTTCCAGATTGAGGATATAATCTCTGTATTTCAATTCAGATAGCCCAAGTTGTGGAGTGGGAATCAGAACCTGTCCCATTCTTAATTCTGGGTTTATCTTACAAGATCAGATTCACATGTTCTTAAGGAAGCAAATTTGTTGACGATTTTTTTCTGGTTCCCCACACTATTAAGGGTGAGAAGCAAAATACTTACCAGGCTGTGCGTGCAGCCACAGGACTAATTGGAAGTTGGGTTCTGCAGGTTTTGAAACCCCAAAGAGAACATCCTACATAATTAGAAACATGGTTGAATTCTGAAAGACTTTCCATGGGGCTTGTGTTCTAGGGGAGAACTAAGGTTCTAAACACTTCTTGATAGAAAGGTGTTTTGTGCTGCTAGCTGGGCTAGTGAAGCATGATAGCAGTGTCACCTCTAGTGGAACCAGAGCTTGTCTGAGCAGTGAGTTTTTAAACGTCCAGCTTCCATGTTTTGCAGGCACTGCTGAATTTGGCAGAACGTCTGGGAGAAGCCAAACCTCGAGGACTGACAAAGGCAGACATTGAACAGCTTCCATCCTACAGGTTCAATCCAAACAACCACCAGTCAGAACAGACATTGTAAGTGCATTGGTCTCTTTCAAAGGTCCGTAATTTAAGTGGCTGAATTTTCATTTCTTTCATTTGCAGCCTTACCTAGGCCAGAAGGACTTTAAAAGCAGTCATGTCAGTAGAGAGCTTAATTTTCTTTTTTTTTTCTTACATTGCTTTCCAGATCAAATACAATTTATCATTACCTCTATCTAGTCTCACATCATTTAGCTATGTTTCAATTTAGTTCCTCAGCATTTACAAAATTAAAATCAAAGAAAGGTGTCCTAGGTTTTGTTCAGCATACTAGAGATTAAAGTGACATTGTCAACTTGGAATTTAGCCTGTGTTAAAATAGCTTCAAGTGTTGAAGTTTCAAGTGCTCCTGATAAGAGTTTGATCAGCAGTTTGCATCGTCTTATTTTTAAAACCCATTAACTTACAGTGTTTGAAAGATCTGCACAATCAAGTGGAAAGGGAAGTATAGATACAAAGGTAGTTAAAGTTACTCAGTACCAAATGCTGTCTAATGTTTGAACTTCAGTGTAAAGATTTTTATCTGTTACTCCAGTTTCAGTGACCTTCTGTGTGACTTAGTATCAGTAGGGGGTGAATTTTAGAGATCGTTATCTCCACTGTTTTGAATTTTGATTAAACATCTGTTCTATTGGTTGGGTCTGTGAACTCCTGTGAGCAGAAGCACTTGCTTTGTAGTTTGAAAACACAGGAAGAAAAACCAACACAACAGCAGTTCTCAGTTTATGTTGTCACACTGCACATCTTCAACCACAGATATAGGTAACTGTAGCTAAGGGGTAAAAGAGCTACCTGCAGTCGTACCTGTAAAGTTTTGTATGGAGTATGTATTTGTTGGTCTTACATAGCAGATATATTTGAACTTTCTTGTCTTTTTTTAGGTGTGTGGTGTGCATGTGTGATTTTGAGTCAAGGCAGCTACTTAGAGTCTTACCCTGTAACCATGAGTTCCATGCCAAGTGTGTCGATAAATGGCTAAAGGTAAAAAAAAAAAAAAAAAATCAAAATCCTGTCTTACAGGGAATTCATTATGTAGTTTGCGGGGAGGGCATGGTGGAATTATCCACTTCATCTTGTTTCAGGTTTCTAATACTTAGGCTAAAAATGCCAACAGAGTGGAAGCACTGTCTAGATGAGGTCTTTTTCTAACAACCGATGAAGGAAGTTTCTTTAGAACCTTTGAAACAAGGGAAAATGAGTAGGAAAAGAACTGTTTTCATTTACAGATCTTAACTGTGTTTTTAATTTGCACAAAACAATGACTGTAAGTTCAGGTAATCTGTGAAATTAAAGAAGGCTTGAAAACAAAAATGTAACATAATAATATAGGAAGTATGAATTTGAGTTTCTGTGATGATAGTGACTTTAACTATTTCATATATCCTGCATAGCAAGAATGAGTACTAATACCTTCCTTCCCCACTTTGCTATTAACATTAGGTTCTGGGGCAGATAAAATGTTTTATGTGTATGCATATATATATATTAAAAAATGTAATATATACAAGTAGAAATTGTAATTTTACAAATTTATGATATACCCTTCCAAGAGAATTTGAGCCGAAAATAAAGGATCTAGAATCAGGGCAGCCCGGTAAGAGAACAGAGAAAATAGCAGCAGTACAGAAGGTGTGAAGAACAGGAGATACAAGTAAGTAGATGGTGATACACAGACATCTCTTCAAGCTGCATTAGCCAAATCTAGTGCCAACAAGGAGCTGATCCCCATCTTGCCTCATCTTTTTTGGTATTTTATTCTCTTCAACTTTCATTGAATCTGTGCATAGCCTGTTGTGTAGAACACTTGAAATAGTAATGATCCTGTGTTAATATGGGATGCAGTCCCCAAAGAATTATGAATGGTGTCTGTTGTTTCAGAAAAATAAATTAAAAATCCTGGCCCTTGTGGCTTCATAAAAGCAAGAAAATTTATATCTTAGGCATACACTAAAATATTCAGTGCAGATAATGAAGAAATCTAGTTATCATTGATGGCATCCTTTTGACTAACAATATATCAAGAGTAATGAGAAGGATTTTTAAAACTGGGATATGAAATCTGCAAAATCTAAGGCCACTGTAAATGTTTCCACAACAATGCTTATAACTTCCAGTAGGACTGATGTCCTTCAGTTCCTGCATCCGTGTACATACTTGAGAATCAGCAAGAGGAATGTAGCACCTAGTTGTTTTATTGTCAGATTTAAAAGTCCCCTGCCCCCACCCCCAGTATTATCAATATATCTATGCTAGATGTATGCTGATTTATTCAGTAACTGCAAATTAAGAGTAGATTATATCTATTCGGGTGGTATTCTCCAGTGTCCCCCTACTCTTTTCAAGGAATATTCACACTAGATTTGTCAAGTCTTTTTCATTGCATTTGTGGTGTGGGCAAAATATCATGGATAGTACTCACTCCATCTCATTAAAAAAGACCTAAGGTCCTTTAATACAGTCTGTGAGACAGTGGGTGCTATAGGTCTATATAAATTGATTATATCAACTTTTAAAAAGACAGCTCTTTCCAGGCTATTAACGAAAAAAAAAAAAAAAACAAAACAAAACAAAAAAAAAACCCACCTCAGGTTTATAGAGCCTCTGATCTGCAGATTGCTGGAAGTTAGAAGAACATGTCAGGGAAGTATTCTGCACGCTTGTCCTGTGCTTATGTTCTTTCTTACCTGATATGGGTCTCTAGAGTCAGACAAGTATGTTGAATTAAGCTTTTTTGGGACTCAGTGTGGCTGTTCTACAGTTAGATTTAGTACTTTCAACCGGTAATGAACTGGCAATCAATTTCAGAACAGCAAAGTGAAAAAAAAACAGATTTAGTTTAGTTTTTATTTTTGTAATTGTAGATGTAATTGTAGATGTAATTGTAGCAGTTGTGAACAGCTTTTGTTTATGTTTCTATCCCAGCTTAGAAACTATTTTCTAACAGATCTTCAAGTGTGGTATTTTCTAAAGGTTCTTATAGAAAAACTCTATGAGCCTAAGAGTTATCTTATTATAGAAAAACTCTATGAGCCTATGAGTGTCAGCTTGATGGGGGAATGAGGTGAAAGATATGCAATCTAAATGTAAAGAGGGTGCAGTTATACTTACCTTAAAACTGCTGATATTGACATGGTGTATTCCAGAGCTGGATGCAAAATTAAGCTAGACAAAGGTAAAGCATCTAGTGTGGGATGGCTAAGGCAATATATATATGCCATGTGCGTTTAGTTACAATGGTACAAAGATGGTATATGGAAATAAAGATTGTTTTGCTTTGCAAACTATAACAAATTACCAGTAGCACTAAGCCTATTTTAGCCACAGCCTCTGTCTAAACTCAATTACAGTTAAGCAGCAAACATCTAGAAGTGAGGATAACTAGAAGATATTTGGGGCTATAGTTTTGCTTCTGTCCATTCCTTTATGTATTTGACAACTTGTTTTATATGTTGATAGTGTAATTATGTCCACATGCACTTAATTCACATCATCCAGCCAACATCATGTTGATAAATTCCACAAAGGAAGGTAAAAATCGTGGCTTTCAGTACTTGTAACTTTTTTCCACAAGGTAAAAAAAAAAAGAAAAAAGTTACCAGTTTGTCCCTGTGTTTTATTGATTTAATCTTGTCTTTTTGAAGTGTTTGCTATCTAGGAATATTTCTAGAACTAGTTCTTGAACTATGGAGTCAAGTTGATTCTTTTTAAGTTTCACCATGTTGTTAGTTAAAGATTTAAGTAAGAGTTTAGTGATCGAATCTGATTATTAAAAAAAAAAAATCCTTATTCCATAGCATGTTGGCTGTGATGAGCAAAATAAAGGTATCTAAGAAAGGTATCTAAGAAAGTTTTGTGGTTTGTCTATGCATAAAAGGTTTGATCTGCCCTGCTGGTATAATGCTATGTACAGTACCACCTTTTTAGGTAGTGTGAGCAAGTAAGAGGAAGTGTTCTTTTACAGTGCATTAGGTTGCCCACTGAGGGTTTAGAATCAGACAACAAGGAAAAATTGCTTTTATATTTAATGTTCTGATTGGAAATGTTGTATTATATATGAGAAAAGACAGGCTGTAGCTGTCGTTTAAATTAATTCTGCTGAACTAACACGGAAGTGGTGCAATGCTTTTTAGAGGATTCTAGTAGCCCTACAGATTATTATTCTAAATGCAGTTCACTCTAGCTTTAAATTTCTATACAATATAAAAAAATAAATCAGTTAGTTCATTGTGCAGCTCTCTCTCCTTACAGTACACAAAGTACATTTTCCTGAAAGAGTGACTAGTTAGAAGGTCAATATTGCAATATTATGTCAACTTGACTCCTTTTTTAGCACCAAGGAGTCATATTAAATACCAGGAAGGGAGAATGAATTTCATGAAAGGCACAAGAATGCAACTAAATTTAAAACAGATGTTCATGTAGGATCTTGAAAAGTTCCGTTAAAAACAGTGCTGCAGTGTCCACGAGTATTCATTTTATCCTGGCTCAGGGGATTTATTTCTGCAATTCCTGTTAGGAAATTACTCCCCCTAAATGCTGTTTCATGCTATAAATGGTAGATACTTAATTAATTGAAGCAAATAGTTCTTGATTCATTGTTCTATGGACTTCTGAAGAACATGCCTTTTTATTTTAAAAATTGTATTAGCTGAATTATATCTGGAATAATGCACGTTCACAGTAGTGACCAAGTAATGGCATTGTCCTCAAGTAATTGCAAAACTGCTAGTTGAAAGAGCAAGAAATAAATCTTTAATTCATTCTCCAATCCATGCTTTACAAAAACTATAAAGCAATAACAACTACAATATAAACTGTAAAATGGTGATAACACTAGTAATTGCCAGAAAAAAATATACCTTCATTTTAACTTGCATTACAATAATGTTTTTCAGTAATAACATGATGCTTTCATTGGCATTTATTGTTTGAATTTGAAATTTGTGACAATGATTTCTGAACTCTGGCCTGCAGAGCCACATTTCTTGATGCTCTCACTTGTATTTGCATTGAAAAATTTGGCTAGCTTAGGAAAACTTGTAGTTGACAGTGACAGTAGACAGTCCTGCAGCTTTGGGAACAATGGAATACAGAATTTGGGGGAGGGAAAAGTTCTCTTCACTCTGCCTTTTGCAAAGGAAATGTTTTATCATAGTTGTTACATATTTTTTTGGACTTTTTCTCATCATTTGCTAAAATGAAAATAGCTTTTGTTTGAAAGGGGAATGAGAAGGCAGAAATACTTTCCTAGTAGCCTAAGGAATGTTACTTCTTATCTGTCTTATCTTTTTAAGGAAGGTATAAAAGTAGAAGTCACAGGACATATTTTCAGTGAGTGCTTTACTGAAGGGCTAAATTCAGGCCTGCTTATGTGACTTATTTGAATACCTGTTTTGTCAGGTCATCTTCTCTGTCCTCCCCCCACCCCCCTTCCTCTTAACTAGAACCCCTTCCCTTTTACCCTAGTGTGCTTTCAACTTTGACTAAGTCTATCAGATGGGTTTCTGTTGGAATAACTGAGTAAACAGAGTATGAAGAGATGTGATCCCTGATCAGTTGAGCTTGTGACGATGTGATACTCTGATATAGGACATTTATTTGCAGCCCAAGGTTGCTAAGTTTTGGTGGATTTCTCTGCAGCACACAATACAACTTCTTAGCATCCATCTGATTGCAATATACTATAACTATGAGTCTCCATTAATAACACCACCGTCACTTAGATAAAGCCTAGTTTGTTGGTTGGTTTTATCTTTAAACATAAAAGGCACTATTTTTTTTTTTGTAAACATAATTTTAAATTTACAAACTTATCACAGCTCTTAACAAAAGAAAATTTTAAAAAGGCATAAGCACACTTTGTCTTCTCTTGCTTTGAGTACTCTTGAACTGGTTTTCAGTGCTGAAGGTAGCAATCTCATTATGGTCACAGATGTTCGGGTGTCTATGATATACACATTACCATAATGATGTATTTGTCACTACAGTAAATCCTCTTTTGTTTCTGGTTTTACAGGCAAATCGTACCTGCCCAATTTGTAGAGCTGATGCTTTGGAAGTGCATCGTGATTCAGAATGATCTGTCTAAGAGCACAAATGTGGTTTGGGTGTTCCTCATCACATGTATATATGAACTAAGTATCGAACTTACCCATGTGGCTTCCAGCCTACCCTTTACACAAAAGGGTCAATGGACCTTACTTTGCACTGTGTGACTTAGTCAACTACAAAGCTTATAACTAGTCTTCACAGTACGGGATTGTTATACTAACAGTGTGATTGGAACTCCAAAGATTTTTATTTTTTTTTAGCTGAATTTTGTGTGTGCACTAACATTCCCTGGTTTTTGTGTGATCATTCCGAGTGTTGCTGCGAGATTACTGTGGATGTGATCTTTTAGCATGTGCTTTTATATAAAAGAAAAAAAAAAAACCAAACATGGTAGCTCCAAACAATATAGCCGTCTACCTTATATAGAGCCTTCAGATACTGTGAGTGGGAATGAATGGTATGAATGTGTATTTTCTTGTGGGAGAATGCGTGCAGTGTGCTTGTGACTGAGTGTGCATGTGTGTTTGAGAACCTATATACCAGCATGTACTGAGAACGTATGTGTGTAGTAATAATTATGCTGCAATGTATAATCTTGTGTGTTATTTAAACAGTACTAGTACTGTACACTGGTTCCTTTCCTTGTGTTTGCAGTTGCACACTGAATGCGACGGGTGCAGCAATTACAGACATGTAGTATTTTCTCCCCAATGTACTTACAGGTATAAAGACCTTTTTACCTACTATTCAAACAGCTGTTATGCTTCCCCTTCATTAGAGGCTTTAAATGTGTACCACTAAAGAGTGCATTGATTGTTCATACATGAGTAACCTTGGGGTTTCTAGCATATGTTACAAAGCCTGGATTTTTAAATGGCTGATTTCCAAGTTCTTTTATCAATGTAAAGTTGCAATATCACACAAATCATTTAGCAATATTAACATTTTCAGTTGCTAATATCAATATCAATGGGTTTTTGTTCTCCTTAAAAATTTTGCTAGCTGGATTTACCAGTTTTGTACTTCTTCCATGAAAGGAAGCAGAAAAGACACTGAGAGTCTTGTGCAACAGTTCTTCACATTTGTCCATTTTACTTGCAAAGGACATAATATTTTAGCTTATAAACATTGGCTTTAATCACATACATTCTTTGTCATTTACAAGGGAATTTGTATACAACTAAAATAACTTGTAAAAGGTTACAATTTTATTCCTGCAACTTCATGAATAAAATACATTTTATAGCATTTTCTCAGAGAAGTAGAACTTCTGATTTTTTTTTTTTATTGTATCACAAGAGAAAGTGGGTCTTGATCACTAACTGCAGAATTCAGTTGCCCTGATGCTGCTTCTTACCTTCCTTATTTCATGGTGAGTGTAACGTGAAGAAGTTTCCAGAACACTCCATTATAGAAGAAAATTGGAACACCTTCCAGAACAGTACTGTGAAATAGAAGATGATAACCGCTATTCAAGTGCTCTGAAAAATGTTTTGGACAATTGAAAAAAAAATTAGCTTCATTTCTAACATTCAGACTGTTAAAGTCTTTGATATGTTCTAGCAAAATAATTTAGGTCTACATATACTACAGTTATTCAAAGGATGCACTTTTTGCAACAAAATTCTTCTCCTAATTCCTAACTGAATTAGCAATATTTCTGCAACTTGCAGTCAGTCTCAGCTTTAAGTTTATTGTTTCTGATGCTTTTGTATGGTGCTATGCTATCCTTTAGTATCAGTTATAATTTCAGACAGTGTTACATGTTCTCCATGCTTCCCTGTGTGAAGATTCTACAGACTAGTCACAGCTCTTGGTGTAGATAAAATAAAAGCACAATTTTGCCCTATTTCAGACATTCTTCCCTCTGTTTAGTTATACAGGTAGTTCTCAAAAACAATAAGTCTTTCCATACCTATCCGTACTTAAAAACACTAAGTAAATAAAAATGCTGTTACATTGATTTCAAAATGTTAGAATTTCTCCTCTCTTACAGTGGAGTTAAAGAATAGACTTTTCACAATAACAGCTAGCAGGTTAAACTACATGTAATAAAATTTATTTTTTTAACAAATAATATTGTTTTGTTTAAAAAGCATATGCCACGTATGTCTTACAAAACTTAGGCTCTTTTATATATCTCCAAAAGAAAAAATTCTATGTGTACAGTTTTAAACATAAACAACACTATCGTATTGAATTTGAAGCATGGGAAGAGGGCACTTTTTCTAAGCTAAAAACAAATGAACAAGACACATTCTTCTGAAGCCAAAGGAAAGTAGTTGTCTTTCTGGAACAGGAGAAATCTTGATATGTAATGTCCCTTTTCCCCCGGTAAAGCTCTCTGAGGCAGTGGGAGATCTAGGAGATGGAGGATCTAAGTTGGTGAAATCCTGAAATTAATTGTTGCACTCGGCTTGTCTTATCTCTTCTGGAATGGTTCTTTCATTTGCATGGGATTCTTGCAGATGTATGCGGACTTGCTTCCTGTGGTTAGTGTGTATAACAGCACACATGCGTATGTTCTGAATCGGCTCAAACAAGCTACAACCAAGTCCTTTCTGTTGTGGCTGTCAAGGGAGGGGGATTCATGTTTAGGTGTTAACTGACATATGTTATGCACATTTGTCTGTAAAGCCAGAGCCTGCGATGGTGGCTGGCAGCACCTGAATTCCACAAGACTTTTTTAATGTGCATTGCCTTTCTGCCATCACCTGGGTGCTTCTTCTCAAAAAAAAGAAAAAAAAAACAACCTGTAATGTGTTTGCTCTGTCATATTGGCACTGCTGTATTTTTTGCATAAACTGTCAATTTAATTTGACATTTTGGTGGCTATCAAGGCCTACAGAATATTCCAATGTCTCATTTTGTGGCTTTCTTTACAAAAAAATTAAAGCCTTTTGTTGTATGCCATTTTGTACAGGCTCTTGAATGTGATTTCACAGCTGTTAACACTTTGTGTAATACTTGGGATGAGATTTTCCAACATTTTTAATTTTAATTGTAGAAAATACATTCTTGACTTATGTTTATGTCTGGACCATTGTAAAAGCTGTGGTTTTTTCCTTTGGTACATTGTTACCTCATTTTGCTACTTATGTTTCAGATTTGCTAATGATTATGAAAGCTTATGGGTTTTGTTGGAATCTTATTTTGTCAAGTGTTTTCTTTAAATCATACTTTATTGGATCATTTAACATGTAGTTCTAAATGTATTACAAATATCCGTAACCAAATCATTTGAAGGCTTGATAAATTTTTAACAAAATTTGTACATTTTTTATGAGAGTTACTAGTAATGCTTTACTAGGTAGTGCAATGAATTTTTATTTTTAATCCCTGTGCCCAATTTTGGAGTTGAGAGAGTTGTTCAGTAATAAATGTATGATGTACACTTACACAATTTTGTCCTGTTCTTTCTCTTAGAAAGAGGTGCATTGTTTCCTTTCATGACTCTGTATGTTTCTGTGCATCATTATGCAACTCTAGGATACTGGCAACAGACAAATGTTGTAGAGAGAAGTCTTGCCACCTTAACTGTAGTGCATGACAGACATTTTTTAATCTACTTTGAGAGATCATAAGAAAATTATCTGAAATACTGTGTCATTTTTTTTGAAAGTGTAAAATAACTACAATTCATAGAACTCAAAGCCTTGCCTAAAAAATCAGCTTTGTAAAGATGGTACTTAGACAAAGGAAAATTTGTGGGGATGGAGGTGCTGCATACTACTTGCACTGTGCATCAGCTGAAGATGTGTTACACTGTGCAGTGCCTTAACACTGGTAAAATACGCATCCTGAGTTAAGGATGAAACTGAATTACAAGGAGTTTGATTAGCCAGTCGCAAATGAAGGTGGTGACGAAACAAAACAAAAATAATTGATGTTGTTTTTAATTAGATGAGATAAACTAAGTTGACAGATGTGATTATTTTAAAGGTCTTCATTTACACAGGACATTTAATAGTTTCACAGATAGCAGGTGTTCTTGGTACTTAAACATATTTGAAGATCCACTGGTGCTTTGAGAATCCTTATGCAAAGATTCATACACATGTCTTTTGGATATAAATGCCAGAAAACAACTAGTTTGCTCTCCTTCATACAGAAATGTTAATTAATTACACTTTTTAAAATGGACAGTGCTGCCAGTAGTACTTGCAAAGTTAAGGTAATGGGCTGCCCAGCTTCAGTGATGACAGGGGAATTTGGAAGTACTGGTGACTGGCTTAGTGCCTGTACCAGCAAGGGCCCGAGAGTAGAGCCAGTCTTCCTGGTGAAGATATCTCAAGTTGGAAGGGATCCATAAGCATCATTGAATTCAACTCCCTACTCCTTGCAGGACTACCTGAAACTAAACCATATAACTAAGAGCATCATTCAGACTCCTTGAACTCTGACGTGCTTGGTGCCAGGACCACTTCCCTGGGGAGCCTGTTCCAGTGACCAACCACCCTCTCAGTGAAGAACCTGCTCCTAATGCCCAGTCTGAAATTCCCCTGCTACTGCTTCGTTTCATTTCCTTGTGTCCTGTCGCCGCTTACCAGAGAGACAAGATCAGCACCTCCCCCTCCACTGCCCTCCTTGCAGAAGTTGTAGATTATGGTGAGGTCACCCCTCAGCCTTCTCTTCTCCAAGCTGAACAAACCAAGTGACCTCAGCCACTTGCTGAGGTCTTAACCTCGAGACCTTTCGCCATCTTGATTGACCTCCTCTGGACACATTCTAAGAGTTTGATATCTTTCTTGTATTGAGGCACCCAACCTGCACACAGTACTTGAGGTGGGGTGCACCAGTGTGGTGTAGAGTGGGACAGTCACCTCCCTTGACTGGCTAGCTGTGCTGTGCTGGATGCACTCCGGGACATGGTTGGCCCTTTTGGTTGCCAGGCACACTGTTGGCTCATATTCAACTTACCATCAACCCAAATCCCCATATCTCTTTATGCGGGGCTGCTCTCCTGCCTGTTGTCCCCCAGTTTGTACATATAACCAGGCTTACCCTATCCCAGGTGCAGAGTCCAGCACTGTCTCTACTTAGATTTCATATGACAGTTGATAGCTCAGCTCTCTAGTCTATCCAGATTTCTCTGTAAGGCCTGTCTACACTCAAGGGAGTCAACAGCTGCTCCTAGTATAGTATCACTGGTGAACTTCACGTACGTTCAACTCCTGTGTCCAGATCATTTATAAAAACATTAAAAAGCAGTAGAAGAACTCCACTAGTGACAAGATTAACCTAAGCAAAGCTGACATAAGATTAGCTGCTGCCTGTGCATCAGGATTTTGTCCATTTCCTTCTGGCTGCTATTCCTTGCCAGCACCAGCAAAGTGTATGTGTTGTGAACAAGTTCTGAGGTGCAGCAATAGCCTGTGTGATATTCTCAGCACCAGGATATACCCAGGCAGCAGCCAAATCTGTAATTCATGTGAGCTGTGCTGAATTAGGCAGTGCTCCCAGCAACAGAAAGCTAATCTTTGAAACAGAATTCATCTAAACTCACTGTGCACTGTGTGTACAGACTGTACAGTTTGTACTGGAGCAAGGACATGTTTTTTAGTATATCACAGCATTTGTGCAACAGGAAGACCTTTGGCAGAAAAACAGCTGATCCTTACACAGCTTTATGCTGTACCTCTCCATGCAAAAGAAAGGACGCCATTTGACTGTTTGACTGGAAGCAGTCAATCCTCTTACTGGGGAGTAAGGTGCAAATCTGAGGAAGTTCAACAAGGCCAAGTGTAAGATCCTGTATATGGTCAGGGCAAGCCCGGTCACAAATACAGGCTGAGCAGAGAATGGATGGAGGGCAGGCCTGAGGAGAAGGACTTGGGAGTGGTGGTGGATGAGAGGCTCAGTATGAGCTGGCAATGTGCCCTTGCAGACTAGAAAGCCAAATGCATCCTGGTCTGCATCAAAAGAAGCATGGCCAGTAAATCAAGGGAGGTGATTCTCTCTCTCTACTCCACTCTGGTGAGACCCCACCTGGAGTACTGCATCCAGCTTTGGAGTCCCCAATACAAGAAAGACATCGGCCTCTTGGAAAGAGTCCAGAGGAGGCCACAAAGATGATCAGAAGGCTGGAGCACCTCTCCAGTGAAGACAGGCTGAGAGAGTTGGGTCTGTTAAGCCTGCAGAAGAGAAGGCTCCAGGGAGACCTTATTGTGGCCTTTGAGTACTTAAAAGGCGCTTATAAGACAGACAGAGACTCTTTACCATGGCCTGTAGTGACAAGACCAAGGGGCAATGGTTTTAAGTTGAAAGTGATTTATGTTGGATATAAGGAATAATTTTTTTATGATGCAGGTGGTGAGACACTGGAACAAGTTGTCTAGAGAAGTTGAGGATGTCCCATCCTTGGAAGTGTTCAAGGTCAGATCGGAATCTGAGCAATCTGATCCAGTGTAGTGGGGTTGGACTAGATGATCTTTAAATGGCTCTTTCCAACCCAAAATATTCAATGGTTTTATGAATTACATCAGTAAACTACTTGAATAAAAAGTTGACCATGCCTTTTTGTGCATCTCCTCTGTAGGACATGATTTACACTTAGCACAATCTGTGTCATGGATATACGGTTCTTGGATAGGAGAACTGGGAAATATGAGGTGTTCCCATTCCTGGTAACCTGAAATCTATGGACTGGCTGAGACTCTCAAAAAACAATTTGCAAAGCCAGGAAAGACCGTTATTTCAGCTTGATAGAGAAATCATGTCTTAGAGCTGGAAGAGATCATCTTTGTCATGGCAACATCTGCACTAGAAAAGAGTCTTCTGGAACTCTCAGTAAATAGCTGACAATTTCTGTTAGTAGTTTTTAGTAAATCACATCACTGCTTCCAGGTTCTACATGCTATATTGTTTTTTGGAATCCTTTTCTCCTGTCTTACTTTCAGCTACTGGTCATAACTCAAGCTTCTTCATCTTGTGTATCCTCGTATCCCTACAGCTCACACCATGGCGTGCACAACCATGTGACCTTCAACTGTAGTACCTCCTTGCATCAGATTCGTGTTTTTCATGCCCACAGTGCTTATCAACTGGTTTAGGAGTGATGGCATGCTTGAGAACAGTTGAAGTTTCTTGTTCCTTATTTAGTCTTATATATCCTAAAGAGGCCTTGGCCTGTCAGGGGCCGTGGCACTGCTATAGGTTTTGTCCAACTCTAGCCTTTGCTAATCTTGGTAGGTTTATATTGCTTTATTTAACAGCATAAGGATCTTCCCTTGTCAATTACTGCATCCACAAAGCCCTGTGCTTTTTCAAACATGCAAACAGAATGTGAGACATCAGTTCTAAAATACACATTCTGCCTAACACAAAAGTGCTGGCTTTTGCAGTGGATTGTACTGTGCCACTTACACCTTCCTATGTCTCACAGTGCAGTTTCCCTTTCTGAAATAATTCTTGTACCATCAGGCTTCTGGTACGTAGAACCAAATTTAGCAGATTTTCATTTTGAAGTGAACAGCTAGTGGACAGCTTGAAGAGGTAAAGCACCATCCTGGCACCACTAAGAAGAGTCTAAGTTAGCTGTGCGGATGCTCAATTGGGACAGCAGAGGGTAATAGTATGTTGTGTGTCAGATAAGCAGTGTTCAGCTACCTGGTTGCACATTGTGTTGACTTACTAGCATATAAACCTTTCCTCCAAGCATCTAGTTAGCACATTTTTTTTCTAGGCATACCAGCTAAAGATAGCCTCATGGTAGCTCATTTTGCTGCACCAATTTGACCAGCTATTTCAGCCACTGTGGTGGAAGAAGGTATTATGTATGATAGACATGGTGAACCTTCTTACTGCAGCAAGGATTACAGGAAAGATTTTTGGTTACTCACTGTGAGGTCTGGCAAAGAGACAGCAGGAACAAGTAGAGGATTTTTTCAATAATGTTTCCCACGTGTCCCCCATTTCTTGCAACCATTTATTCCTCACCTCACCTTTACTTCCTTATTTTTTCTCACACTTCATATGTGATATGTTAATAGCTTGCACACATATCCCCCAGTAATTTCTGCACTGATACAGTTAGCTGCATTTCTACTTTTTTATTCTATGCATGCAACAATAACATAAGTAACTACAACTGTGCTTCAGCTAGCAGGAGTAACTACCAAATAGATTTCTCAAGCCACTGATTTCCTGTTTTGCATAATTACCTTACCTTTATACCACAAATAATCTTTCATAAGTGGTGATGCTGTAGCAGAAAAGTAAACCTCAAATAGTACCACTCACTAATGTCAATCCATCCTGGGAGTCATAGTAATGCCTGCTCATGTGGCCTTAGGCCAGCAGTATTACCAAGATGTCAAAATGGTTTGTCAGTATGATTTGGCAAATTTATTTTTATCTCATAACATCACTATTTGAATAGTTTTGTTAGAATGTCTCCAAACTGAAAACAGGATGATTTTCTGTATTAATGTTTCTTTGACATTTGCTGCTGCTGCTGCTCTTATGTGCAAGAAGGTGGTAGGGTTTGGGGAACCATAGTTTTGATTCTCTCCTTCTTCCTTTGACTCAAAGCACTGATATCAAATCTATAGAGGGAAACAGTGAGATAGATTCATGGGGTGTCTCCCAGAACATTTATCATGGAGGATTGCGCTGAGGGATGCCTGAACCAAGTCAAACTGGGGTCGTGATTGTTGTCATGAGCTCAGTTGGTGCTGCCAGGCCAGGGGTTAAGTGTCAGAGGAAATGCTGCAGCATAATCACTGTGCAAGAATATTAGAGCTCTTTTGTATCTTCAGGGGAACATACACTGGCAAGTGAGGTGCCTGAGGGATGCAGAGAGGCAGGCAACCAGTGATCTGCGGAAAGGTGAAAAGCGTAGTGCAGCAGGAGGACCTTTTTTATACATGAAGAGTTCTGAGAAGAGTGGGGGAAGCACTACATGACTGCCCTGCATTTAGGGTGCTGCCAAGATAGCCTAGAGAAGGATAAAGAGCACAATATCCCAGAGAAAGTTAGCAGACACAGCAGACAAGAACAAGTGAGAAAGTTGTGAGGTGGATGGATTAGGCTCTCATTGTTCTGAAACAGACAATACCATGTACTAATGTCTATTTGATTTTATCAGAAATGGTCTGTTTGATACTGCAGCACTGAAAACAGTGACTTGCCACAAAACTGCCGCACCCACTGCTGCTTCATCTCTGAGCGGCACATGGAGATTGGTCTGTGCAACCCAGCATTTCTAATGGGAGTGAGCTTGCTCCATGTTATCCAGCTGTCACTGCTGCATGGAAAGTTTACAGTCAAGAAAACAGATATCCAAGAGTTTTTAAGTCATGTGGTGTTATAGATAGGAAGTGAAGTAAAAATAAAAACACTTGAACTGATGTTTTCTCACATGCTTAGAAAAGCACGTCAGAATAACAATAAGAACATGCAGCATTAAGGAAAAAAAATTGAGCTCTTTTCAGGTACAGAAATCGATTAAATCTTTTAGACAGGACTGAGTTTGTGTGGCCAGGAGAAACATACTCACTGAACTATGTTTTCTAGGGTTTGGAGGTTGGTTGGGTTTTTTGGAGAGGGGGGGTTATAGGGAGATTATGAGGAGAGAAGTTAAGAAGCAATTCAGAACTCGTTTGAGTACTAAGAGCCTGGGCCATCATGTAGTCTTGTTCAGTAACTGAAGATAAACTGTTCAGTTCAAGAGCTGAGGTCGAAAAGTGAAAAGAGAAGTAACTATACTAAAAACTGAGATAATTTTTCATGCAACAGACTAGTAATGAAATGAGATATATAGCATAATGTTTGTATGGTTTACCATCTAAAAAAAAAAAAAAGACTGTTAACAGTTGGCTGTAATAGTTTTGCATAGTAATTGGAAAATATTTCTTTAAAAATTCATGTAATAAACATGTTAATTGAAAGAGGTAATTATGCATACTGATGCTACTAGAACATGTGGCTTTGCAACATCTGAAGTATTAGTTCTCTTACAATTTGCTCTTGCTTTGCAATTTACTGACCTACTGTTGATCATAGGCCATATCCCTTCTGTGTACAGAAGGAGGGTGTCGTAGTTCAGCCCAGATCGGGACCAGACTACGCAGTCACTCTCTCACTCTCCCCACCCTCTGAGAGAATAGGGGGAGATAATATAAGAAAAACAGCTCAAGGTTTGAGATAAAGATGGGGAGAAATCCTTAAAGTTACTGTTACAGGCAAAACAGACTCAACTTGGGGAAAAATACTCATTTATTTCTAAAACTATCAAGAGAATGAGACAGGGAACAAGATAACCTCCCTCCACCCCTCCCTCTTCCCAAGCTTAACATTTTCTCTACTACCTTCCCCCTCGAGGGGCACAGGGTGGAAGAGGGAATGGGAGTCGCAGTCAATTCATCACACGTTCTACGCCACTACTTTGTCGTCGGAGTAAGAACTCCTCGCATTCCTTCTCTGCTCCTTCGTGGGGTCCCTCCTATGGGCCACAGTCCTTTGTGAAACTGCTCCGGCGTGGGTCATCTCTTCCATGGGTGCAGTCCCTCCAGAACAGCTGCCCCAGCGGGCCCTCCACAGGCCACAGCCTCCTTCAGGCCTCCACCTGCCCCAGCGTGGGATCCTCCATGGGCTGCAGGTGAATCTCTGCCCCTCCGCAGACTTCCATGGGCTGCAGGGGGACAACCTGCTTCACCACAGTTGTCACCACAGGCTGCAGGGGAATCTTGGCCAGGAGCTGCATTACTCCTCCCCTTCCTTCTTCACTGACCTTGGCATCTGCAGCCGTTCCTCACAACAGGCTGGCAGACGCCTCTCAGGATCCTTTTTACATCGTATTCTCTTCTCATCTCCTCTGCACTTCTTGCAGCCAGGTTGGGCCAAGTTGGACCCAGTCGGCTGCCCGGCGGGAGGCCAGAGGGTGAGGCCTGCAAGGCTGACAAGGCTCGCGCCTTCCCCTCTCTGCCCCAATTCAACTGCTTCACATCTTCTCCTCTTTTTTTTTTGTTTTCCCCTTCTTAAATACATTATCGCAGAGGTGTTATCACGGGACATTCTGCTACCAATTTGCTCGGCCTTGGTCCGCCATAGGCCCAGCCGAGTCTACTGAACAAAGGGGAGCAACTTCTAGCGGTTTCCTACAGAAGCTACCACCTTAGGCCCCCCTCTCACTTAACAAAATCAGAACAGAGGGTTATTACTCTTTTGCAACATATGCTTCTTTCTACCTAAATCTAGTCCAACAGAGAGACCCCAGAGCACTTTGGGCCTTGTATGATTTCAAGACGTGAACCAGTTTGCCTGGCCCTACGACATTTTGCTATGTCATTTTCCTTCCAAAGAACAAAGTCAAATGAAAAAAAAATTATTTACTGTAGTCTGCCTTTCACCTTCATCTGTACACCATGGCAGCTTGAGGCAGCACCAGCAGATTCAAGCAGACCTAGCAGGGAAAGGAGGTTGCAGAGCATAAAAGGAAACAATTGCTCTTTGGTTTTAAGACTTTGACATGGAGAATGATCAGTTAGCAACAAAAGGAGTA
Organism: Tetrax tetrax; assembly: GCA_009806455.1. Classification (NCBI taxonomy): domain Eukaryota; kingdom Metazoa; phylum Chordata; class Aves; order Otidiformes; family Otididae; genus Tetrax; species Tetrax tetrax. Next base: position 84,178 of record WHYT01000225.1, read on the forward strand.
AGTGCAACTGAGAACTACAAATGATAGTGCATCAAGAAAACAAAGATGTCTGCTTTGGTCTTGGATGATTGCTCACTCATATACTAAAATTATTCTATCAATCGACCATCTGTGTTATTAATGGTGTGTCTGGTTCAACAAATGAATGGTGTTAGCACAATATTTAGTGAGCTTCTGCAATGCACAAAGTTATTAGCTGTACATAAACTACATAAAAGGACAGGATATCACATAATTTTTGTGGGGTTTTACATTTACTAACCAATATCAATACCATATGCTGAGAACGTAACACAGAACACAATACAACTACTAATTACAGTAAGGTATTTGTAGGTCATCAGATTCTACATTTTTGTGTAATGTCCTCAACAAGTAAAGTTTCATCATTCAATGCCCTTCATTAATAGAAGAAGGGCAAAACAAGTAGAGAATTGTTGTGCAACTTGAATTTACCCCAACTGACTGGGGCAGGGTGAAGAGCCAGAAGCACAAGCCTTCAGGTTAACCAAAGGTCACTGTGAAAAGGTTAACTGCTGAATTCACCCTGAGGCAGCAGGTAGAAGTGCTATTTTGCAAGAACTCCATGCCTGAAGTGAAAGCTATAATCTGTCCTAATATGTTAAGAAAACAACTGATTATCTGCTTTGGTACATCTTTCTCAGGGTACCAGAAACCTGAAACACAGACAAGATTTGCTCATACTGATGAAGGAACATGATCCTTGGGAATATGTGTGTACCAAACACCCCTGGGCTGCCTTCTTTCCTGGGCATTGCCTCAGAAGTAGGATTTCGCAGTTGATCTCTCCAAAGTGAGCCCATAATTTTATGTCTGATGGATTTTGCAGGAACTCATGCCAAGGGGAATCTCAGCACCAAGTGTCTTAGATCATAGTGTCCGTGAGCTTCAGAAACATCAGCTGGGTCTGTTGCTGATACATGACCGCTTGATTGCTGGAATTTCTGCCCTCAGTTCATGGACTGTAGGTGGCAGATGATAGGTAGATAGCACTGTAGGAGAGGGAAAAAGGGAAACAGTCACTTTCATTTTGATCTTGTTTTCAGACCTGGAGAAAGAAATGAGCTAAAAGATGGCTGAGAAGACTGCACACAGACACACCAAGCCTCTGCTGCACTGTGTCCATTGGATTAGGCAAAATACCAGTGGAAGGCTTCTAGCCTCCCTAGGAACTGCACTAGCTAGACAGATGGCAGCAATTCAACAGCTAATGCTTTCTGGGGACATAAACAGGGCATTCCCTCCACTACACTGTGCCTCTGGCTATGTCTCAGAGCTGCAGTTTCATAACACAAAACCTTCACTAGCATAGCAAGTTCTACATACTTCCATTCCTCCTCTTTGTCTTCTCCCCCTCTCACCATCATGTGCTGCCCCCCTCAACAGCAGGAAGAGTCACAGGTTATTGCTAAGTTGAACCAATTTCCTGGCAGCTGTGGCAATGAGACCACAGAGCAGACACAGCTAAGGCGAAAACAGCTGCCAAATTCCTCTCCTTGTGACTCTACAGCTGCACAGACAACTCTGCCTTGCTGCCAGATGGTGCTGATGGTAGACTGAAGGAAACCTCGTGAGACTGCCATCTCTTCAGAGACCAACATAATGTTCATGGATGCTATTAATGTTGCAGAAAGTGTTGAATCTCTTACAGTCCTGCTGAACTTCCGTGGCACAACCATGAGATTAGGTAATATCCTTTGACCCTAGAGATATTACTTGTTCTGGCATTGCTATTAGGTGAATGAGACTGGGAGTGCTTTTCTCCTCAGATAGGATTGTGCAGAGGGACAGTTGTTACCATGGCAAAAATGGACTGCAAATGTTGACAGCAGATGGATTGTGTATGGCACATTGCTCAAAGAGGGAGAGTGCATTGCTTGGCATCATCCTTCCTGCCCCATAGGTACCAATAACCATGGAAGCCAGACTCTGTGAGAAGGAAAGTGGTGTGTAGGAGGATGTTTCATTTGAAAGAGCAATTTCCATGTGAATTGTATATGAATGGCATTATTTAACTGACAAAGCATCTAAATTATAGCAGATTAAGATGTGGATGTAATGGTTTGTGTTTGAATGGAACCAAGGCGGCAGTCTACATCCTGACCTTACTTGGTAAGAGAGAGAACTGTTCCTCTGCATGGCTGACTTAACTATATGCAGCTGTGGGTGCCATTATTACATCATATTTTACAACATCTTACCTTTAGGTGGTAGGTAAATGGTACCTACTTACCTGCTACTATTTCTGGACTCTTATTTCCAAAACCTGCTCTGTGGGTTGTTATCTACCACACCTATTTCCCTTTCCCTGGCCATCTTCTGGGGAGATGTATAACACGCCTTTTGGGTAGCAACTCCAGCTCCTGTACTTTGGCCCCTGAAACACAGCCATGTGTTAGTCAGGCAAGAAGTGTCTGCTCTGCAATTGGCAGTGTTGAGTAAGTATACAAAGAACTGATAAATAGCAGAATATCACAGATAAACAAAGAGCAGAAGATAAGACAACACCTGTTCTTCAGAAAATTTCAGTTCCCAGGGAATGCATATGGATTTCAGTGCTACCTTTGCTGGGCTGTCCTATGACAGTGGTGTTGATGCAACAAATGCGTCAACTTTGCTGGATAAGCAAAGTAGAAAAATAGAAAGTGAAATAAGAATGTTATCATAAATGGAGGTAGATGGGAAAAGATAATCCAGAAGAAAAAAAAAAAAAGATCTTCCCCTTCTTGCGGGTTACAGGATTGTCTGTAGCAAACAGAACATGTCGTGGAAAGAATCTGTGGCTGAAGCCCAATAATAAGAGAAAAGGAAGAGAAGAACAAGAGGAAGTCAGTACAAGATAGGGACAGTGGGCCTGTGAAATGCATAGATAACTATGGCAAACAGAAATTCTACATTTCCTAGCCCTAAGTGGCAATCTCTCTTCCAGCTGCAAATCCAGACTATGTACTTACCTTTAAATTTGCTGTCTCTTCCTAGCTGTCTTCTCCCAGTCAAATCACATTAAATCAGTCCTGCTTGATCTGAGCATTTCCATGCTGAATATGCAGTCTAGATCCTGTCCAGGACTTAGAACACCAGCCACTAGAGAATCCCGCTCCTGTCTGTGAAAGGAGTATCCCCCAAGCCATTGCAAGGGGGTGTGGGCCATGGTGTGGCTTAGTGTCATAAGCTAGTAGCTATGGGAGAATGTGTTTTCATCTTGAACACTGTGTGTAATGTTTCTTCATGTTTTCCTAACATGTTTCATCACATTTTCTTCAAAGTCCAGCTTGTTTACTTCCTGTAAAAAAATGTAGCTGTTGCTTTTCATCTTGCAAGGAGCAAGAGCACATAGATTGCTTTGGTGAGCTAGACCTGCCCTATGAAAGCATCTTCCCCTAGATAACTTTTTCTGTTTAGGAAGGACTATGGCTTTTGCAGAACTCACAGCCTTCTTAACCTTTCTTACCTGGAAAGAGGCACAACAGTGAACTGTTCTAACCATGACCAAAGGGAGTAGGACACTTTCTTTCTCTGTATATGTACAGTCCTCTGTTTCTGTAGAGTAAACTACAGGACATGCCTTCCAGCCCTTTCACCACCTCTGTTACCCCTCTGGACACATTCAAGTGCCTTAACACCCTTCTTAAATTGTGGGGCCCAGAGCCACACACAATACTCAAGGTGAGGCCGCACCAATGCTAAATACAGCAGGATAATCACCTCTTTTTGACTGACTGGTTAAATCATGTCTGATGCACCTCAGGATGAGGTTTGCCCTCTTGGCTGCCAGGGCACACTGCTGCTGACAGCCTGCTGTCCTGCCTGCAGGACAGCCTGCTGCTGACCAGCATCCCCAGATCCCTTTCTGCAGGGCATCTCTCCAGCTGCTCCTCTCCTAATTTATACTTCCTCTGCCCCAAATGCAGAATCTGGCATTTGGACTTGTTAAATTTCAGGCCATTAATCATTGCTCAGTGCTCCAAACTATGTAGATCCCTTTGCAAAGCCTCTTATCCCTTCAGAGAGTCAACAGCACCTCCCACTTTGGTATCATCAGCACGCTTGCTAATGGTGCATTCAACTCCTGCCTCTAGATCATTGACGAAAACATTGAACAGGACTGGCCCTCACACTGAGCCCTGAGGAACACTGCTGTTGACTGGTCACCAGTCAGATGTAGCCCCATTCACTACAGCTGTTTGACCCCTGCCATTCAGGCAGTTCTTCACTCAGTGAAGATGTATCTCATTCCACAACTGGACAACTTGTCCAGAAGGATGCTGTGAGGCACATTATCAAAAGCCTTACTAAAATCCAGAAAAACTACATCCAGTGCCTTCCCTTCATCCCCTAGGGTGAGTGACCTTATTGTATAAGGTGTCGTAGTTTAGGCTCACTCAAGACCAAGGTACTCAGCCTCTCACTCACTCCCCTCACCCTCCAATAGGACAGGGAGGAGAATTGGTAAAGAAAAGGCAAAATTCATGGCTTGAGATGAAAAAAAAAATTAAGAGAATAACAGACAAAAACAAAACAGAGATGGAAAATAAACAAACAAAACCCAATAACAAAAAATACTGAAGCATGTAATTTACAGTACAATAGCTCACAGCAGATCCTAATGCCCAGCTTCCTCCCAAGTAGCAGGAGGCTCCCATCAGCACCCTCCTCACTTACATACTGAGCAGATGTCACATGGGGTGGAATAGCCCTTTGGCTAGTTTGGTAAACTTATCCCAGCTGTTTGCTAATCAGTAAACTATCCCAGCTGTGTCCCCCAGCCACAGGGGCCACCAGCTCTGGTTCCTCCCCCAGCTCAGGTGAAAATTAACTCTATCCTAGCTGTGACCAGGACAGAATTAAACAGGATTTCCCCTTTGTGAACTCATACTGCCTGTGCCTGATGGTTGCAATGTCCTTTAAATGTCTTTCAACAGCACCCAGTATAATCTCTATAATTTTTCCAGATACTGAGGTTGAACTAACAGGTCCATAGTGTCCTGGGTCTTCTCTCATGCCCTTTTTGTAAATTGGAAGAATGTTGGCTAGCTTCCAGTCAGCAGGAACCTTGCCAGACTTCCAAGACGTTTGGTAGATGATCAAGCGGGGTCCTGCTGTAATGTCCACTAGCTCCTTCAGAATTCTGGGATGAATCCCATCTGGCCCCATGGACTCACGAACATTCAGCTGATACTTCTGGTACCTCACACTTTCAGTGTCCACAAATGCAACGTCACTGTTTCCACAGTTGCAGTCCTCCCAACTCAGAGGACCAGGCAGCTCAAGGTCTATTGTCAATATTAAAGACTGAGGCATAAAAAGCCCTTGAATCCCTTCGCTTTTTCTTCATCCCTATTTGTCAGGGATCCTTCACTTTTTGGTGTTTCAAATTGTGTGTGTTGAAAGGGTTTGCCAGCACACAGCCAACTCAGTAACACTACAACGAAAGATAAAGTTTTCATAATATCAGTTTGAAATAATTCTGACACTTCTTTATTGTATATTATTTATTCACAATGCTGCAGAAAGTATATTTTCAAAAGTATATGTTTGAGATAATATTTTCCTAAAAATTAGCAATAAAACATCACTACATTTCTGATAGCCTAGAATAATTTTCCATATTTTAAGATGAAATAGTAAGCAATTAAGTCACAAAAGAATTCCTACTTTCATTTACATTCTTAATTAAAATTAAGAAAATCACAGTTAATTTGTATCAAAACAAAAACAGCATTCAGTGTGAGTAAAATTAGAAACTTAAAAATTTTATTTGTTTTTCAGAAAAATAAAACCTGAACATGAAAATTGAACTAATGCAGCCCTACTAAGACACTTTCTAATCTATTATAAAAATAGATTACTTTAAAAATAGACACCTGCAAAAGATCATAGAATGATAGAATCATAGAATCTTTAAGATTGGAAGAGGCCTCCAAGATCATCAAGTCCAACTATCAACCTAACACCACCGTGACCGCTAAACCATGGCCTGAAGTGCCATGCCTACACATTCTTTGAACACGTCCAAGGATGGTGACTCCACCACTTCCTTGGACAGTCTGTTCCAGTACCTGACCACTCTTTCCGTAAAGAAGTGTTACCTAATATCAAACCTAAACCTCCTCTGCCACAACTTAAGGACACTTTCTCTTGTCCTAATACTTGTTACTTGGGAGAAGAGACCGATACTCGTCTTCCTACAACCCCTTTCACATAGTTGTAGAGAGCAATGAGGTCTCCCCTCAGCCTCGTCTTCTCCAGACTACACAACCCCAGTTCGCCAACTGCTCCTCATATGACTTGTTCTGCAAACCCTTCACCAGCTTCGTTGCCCTTCTCTGGACACATCAACTCGATGTCCTTCTTGTAGTGAGGGGCCCAAAACTGAACACGGTATTTGAGGTGCGGCCTCACCAGTGCCGAGTACAGTGGCATGATCACTTCCCTACTCCTGCTATTCCTGATACAAGCCAGAATGCTGTTGGCCTTTTTGGCCACCTGGGCACACTGCTGGCTCATGTTCAGCCAGCTGTCTACCAGCACACCCAGGCCCCTTTCCACTGGGCAGCTTTCCAGCCACTCTTCCCCAAGCCTGTAGAGTTGCATGGGGTTGTTTTGACTGAAGTACAAGACTCGGCACTCAGCCTTGTTGAACCTCGGCCCATCAATCCAGCCTGTCCAGATCCCTCTGCAGAGCCTTTCTACCCTCGAGCAGATCAACACTCCCACTCAATTTGGTGTCATCTGTAAAATTACTGAGGGACCACTCAATCCCCTCATCCACATCATTGATAAAGATATTAAACAGAACCAGCCCCAGTACTGAGCCCTTGGGAACACTGCTTATGACCAGCCACCAACTGGATTTAACTTCATTCACCACAACTCTCTGGGTTTGCCCATCCAGACAGTTTTTAACCCATTGCAGGATATACCTATTCAAGCCATGAGCCACCAGCTTCTCTAGGAGAATGCTGTGGGAGATGGTATCAAAGGCTTTGCTAAAGTCCAGGTAGGTAACATCCACAGCCAAACAACATCCACATGCGTCATCCACTAGGTGGGTCACCTGGTTGTAGAAGGAGATCAGGTTGGTCAAGCAGGCCCTGCCCTTCATAGAATCATAGAATAGTTAGGGTTGGAAGGGACCTTTAAAGGTCATCTATTCCAAGCCCCCTGCAAGGAGCAGGGGCATCTCCAACTAGATCAGGTTGCTCAGAGCCCTGTCCAGCCTGATCTGGCTGTTCTACCACGCTCATTGTAAAAAAAATTTTTCCTAATATCTAATCTGAATCTGCTTCCCTCTCTTTTAAAATAATTACCCCTCATCCTATTGCAACAGGACCTACTGAAGAGTTTTTCCCTGTCTTTGCTGTAGGCCTCTTTAGGTATTTGAAGGCCTCTACAAGGTCTCCCCAGAGCCTTCTCTTCTCCAGGCTGAACAGCCCCAACTCTCTCAGCCTGTCCTCATAGGTGAGGTGCTCCTGCCCTCTGATCGTCTTTGTGGCCCTCCTCTGGACCTTCTCCAACTGGTCCATGTCCTTATTTTCATGAACCCATGCTGGCTGGGCCTGATCCCCTGGTTGTCCTGCACATGCCTGGTGAGTGCACTCAAGATGAACCGCTCCATAATCTTCTGAGAAGAGAGGTTAAAGAAACTTTAATAGATATGGCATTTATTGATTATTGCTGTGCATGATAATAAAAATGTCACTTTATGCTTTACTAACTAGCTATTGTGAAAACTATCCGAGGGGGGGGGGAAGTCTTGCATTCCTCAACTGAGGGGCCTTGCTTTGTGCTTTGAACTCTTTATCTGAAGCGAGAAGTCCTGCACCTCCTCACAAGGACAGTCCTGATAAGGACCAAGGGGCCTCCTTCAAGAACCAAATGACTCCTTGGAACTAATTTTAATACAAAGCGGGGATAGGTCATGCATATGTATAGGCATAGGTTTTTTGATATGTAACACTTGGTTGTATAAATTCAAAGTGAATTGCCACGTCAGGCGTGCACGGTTTTGGCGGGACTACCCGCCTGCTGCCCGGCGCCGAATAAACATACCTACTTTACAATCTTACAGATTGTGAGTCTGTTTTCCACACGTCACTTCCCTAGCATCAAGGTCAGGCTGACAGGCCTGCAGTTCCCCGAGTCCTCCTTATGGCCCTTCTTGTGGATGGGCATCACATTGGCAAGCCTCCAGTCCTCTGGGACCTCCCCTGTTAATCAGGACTGCTGATAAATGATGGAGAGGGGCTTGACAATCTCCTCTGCCAGCTCCCTCAGTAGTCTCGGTGGATCCCATCTGGCCTCGTAGACTTGTGCGTGTCCAGGTGGTAGGCATAGCAGGTCAATAACTGCTTCCTCCTGGATTATGGGCATTTCATTCCGCTTTCTGTCCCTGTCTTCCAGCTCAGAGGGCTGAACACCCTGGGGATAACTGGTGTGACTATTACAAACTGAAGCAAAGAAGGCAGTAAGTACCTCAGGCTTTTCCTTATTCTTGGTGACAATGTTCTCCCCCAAATCCAATAAAGGATGGATATTCCAGAAGATGCACTTGACCCAGAATAATATAGGGCTTCCCTGCACAACCCCTTTGCAAATGATTAACCCTGAGGAAAACCAAACCAAAATAAACTTATATCTGCAGTAAAAATTCTTTCTCTTCTAAAGGCAGAAGGAAGGGCGGCTTCTATTGAATGCACCCCAGTTTGATATAGGATTCTTGGCCTCAGCCTTATTAAACATTCACTTCTTGTATGGCAGGGATTTAAAGCTGTTTAATGCCTGCAGAGGATGTGTAACTGCCATTTCAAATTAGAGTCCTCAATATCTTTGCCAAAGTGGTGATTAAGGTTTTTTTTTGCAGATGGCTGCAAAAAAAAAGTTCAGATCTTCACCAGAACCTGCAAATTGTACATGAAAACAGGCTACACTCCTCCCCTTCACCTCTACACTCGAAGTATGAAGACAGAGTCAGAGTTTTATTAGGAATTTTATATACAAAGAGAGAATGATATGGCTAAACCTAACCCACGTCTCTGTGTGTTGCACGCTGCTAGCTCCACACACAAACTTTGCAGAAATGCACCCTGTTATATATGTTCATCTGATTCGTGTTAATATACATTATCCTGGGAAGAACAGGGTGATATGTACATAGTTCTGTATTTTGAAACTGTATAGGTAATGTATAAGTTTTGTTTAAAGTTATAAACGTATTTGGGAGGTTTATTTAAGTTATTGAAAATGTGTTTGGCAGGATTCACTCCTGCCTTGGTAGTCTGACCGGTTTAACAAGCGCTGTTTGCATCACAAGGACCCTGAACAGCGGAGCCAAAGGCGGGAAACCGGGCTGGGGGCTGGTGAGCGCGGGCACGGCAACAACTCCCAGTGCGGGACCGGCCGCTCCGGTACTCTTAGCCAATGAACACCTGTGTAGGGGCTAGTGACACGCGCTCAGCCAATCAGCACCTGCCGCGAGCGGTGTGAGTGACCAATGGAATGCAGCTGGTGAGCGCCAAAAAGGAGCCCGGCACGGCGGGGGAGCGGGCGAGGTGATAAATCCTGGAACCGCGAGCAAAGGGCTGTGCGGCCTGGGGGAGCGGAGGCTGCCGGGGCACCCCGCGCTGTTTGCTTGCCTCTGTTCAATAAATTGGAAACTTTCATTGGAATCCTGTTTTGGGGCTTGGGTTCATTTATAACAGTGTCCATATGTCGTATTTTTTAAGAAAGTTTCTCCAAATCCCTGATTGCCTCAGCAGCTCTTTGGCCAGGCAGGAGATTCCACCTGCTTTCAGTGGGACTGACCTTGCTCCTCAGAGCTCCACATTCTTGCGTATTAATGTATATACTGACTCTCAAACTTTCCATCAAAATACTCGTTTTAAAATATCTTACTATTTTTTCACATTTCCTTTTTTTTTTTTTTTCATCAACATTCTGAATTCCTTATATTAACGGAAAGAAATGAGCAGATAAAAAAAAATCCCACACGAATTCGATTGAATGTAGCTAAGAGTTTTGGCCAAAGAAAGTAAATATGCAAACTTACAGAGTGTTAGCATTTAATTTTGGTTTCTATAAATGAGACGTTACACAGGACAAAAATCTAACTGAAAAACAAAAAGTGAAAAAAATATACCCTGAAGCCGAATCGTCCCGGATTTGGCTAAGATGAAGTGTTTTGCTCAGCTATAAAGCCAGGGCACTCCTTATCCACAAACCATCCAGTTTTCCGACGCGGGAACCAGGCGCAAGCCGCTGCCCGCCACCCACCTGCGCAGTTCCTCCCCCACCGCTGCGCACCAGCAGGCGGGCGCAGTTTTCGGCAGTGTTCACCGCGCGGCACTGGCCACGGAAGCGGGTCTCAGCCCGCCGCTCAGTTCTGCTGCGGTGCCCAGCTCTGGCCGGGGGTGAGGCGGGCCGCCCCGCTCCGCTGCCTGCCCTCCGGGAAGGGCGAGGGGCCTGGCGCGGCCCTCGCCTGCTGGGGGGAGCGCGGCGGCCCCGGCTGCCCGCACCTCGCCACGCTTCGCGCCTCGCCTCTGCCGCCGCGGCCGCCGTGGCGGCGGGGAAGCTCTGGGCCCCTGCCCCTGCCCCGCCCACGCGGGGCGGCCGCTGGAGCTGCTCTGCGAGGAGTGCGGGCGCTGCATCTGCGCCCTCTGCTCGGCCCTGGGCCAGCACCGCGGGCACCACGCCCGCCTCCTGTCGCACGCCGTCCCCTCAAGCAGGTGAGCGCCGCGGGGGGGCACTGCGCCCTGTCCCTGCATGTCCGGGGCAGCCGGGCCTTGCTGTGGGTTTGCTGTCGCGGCGACTTTTTCTGCGAGACCCGCGCCGGCGGGGCAGCGGCACTGGGCGGGACGCGGCGGGTCAGGGGTATAACCGGGAGCTGGACGGGGCTGCGGGGTGCGGAGCTGGAGCAAAGGCCTCCCTGGTTCGGTGGTGTGTCTTGCCTGTTTCTTCCTTGTTTCTGGGACTTGTGCACCTGGCTTTTCTTTTACCAGGGCGAGGTGGTGGTAGCTGTATTGGTGCGGTGGGCAGCAGTAGGCTGAGTATCTTCAGCCTTCAGCTTTGCTCTGGTTGCCTTACAAACAGCTTGTCACATCAATTTTGTAGGCTGTACTGGCTAGCACCAGTACCTAGCACTAGTACCTTTGACAGAAACATGGATGCCACAGGGGAAGGGGAAAGGCTGTGTCTGTTTATAATCTTCCCCTTTGGCTGTAGCTTGCTAGACCACAGTGAGTCCCCATGCATAGAGCCTGTTCTCTGACAGCTCCTTGGGGGTGGGGAGCAGGAATTGTTGTGGGTTAAGCCCCGTAGGCAGCTGAGCACCACATATCTGCCAGCTCTCCCCCTCCCTTGCCCAGTGGGACAGGGGAAGAAGAAATGAAGACTAAAACTTAAGAAAACTTGTGGGTTGAGATAAAAACAGTCTAATAAGCAAAGGAGAAGTGAAAGAAGAGAGAAAGAGAAGAAAACAAAACAAGTGATGCAAAGGCAGTCACTTGCTACCTCCCATGGTTAGACCAATGCCCAGCCAGTTCCTGAGCAAAAGATGGCTAACCCACCTAAACCCCCTCCTCTCCGTTTTATTGCTAAGCGTGATGTTATGTGGCATGGAATATCTCCTCGAGTCATCTGCCTGCCTGCATCCCTTCCCAGCCTCTTGTGTGTTCACAGTGTAGTCACATCTAAAACACAGCACCGTGCAAGCCACCATGAGGAAAATTGACTCAATTCCAGCCACAACCAGCACAGGGGTTCTTCCCTAAGCTTTTTTTAATTCATCCCACTTTAGCTGTTCTTTGAGCAGCCCCAGGAGACTTTGCAAACTTGCCAAATAGTTCCTGCTTGTGCTTTGTTTTACTCCATAGAGACAGCCAGGAGACTTGCTGAGGCCTGCATGCTGTGGTGCTGAGCTTGGGAGGCTTAAAGAGTGGTAACACAGAGGTTTGGTGTTCACGAGATACTTATTTGTATATTTATTTATTTATTTCCTCCTCAATTTCAGAGAGCTCCTTCCCACTCCTTCTCTGGTATCTTGGAGCAGTGTTACTAGGAGATTTCCTAGTTCCCACAGCTTGTGAGCAGATGGGCAGGTCATACTAAATTCCTCTGGCATTTTTTTGCACTTTGTGTTAGAGAGCAGTACAAGGACACAGGGCTGTACAGTAGGCTACAAGTAACCAGCAGTACAGGGGAAAGACCACTGAAGATGTCAGAGCAACTCGGAGCACTATCCCTGCTGGCTGGTGCACTTTCATTGAAAGTATGCCTCTTGCAGCGGGGAACTCGCTGCAGTGCTTGTATTCCCTTCATGCCACTGGGGTAGTGCCCATGCAGGTATTGTACTGTGGCCACCTGATTTAAGCCAGAGTAAAGCGTGCAAAGCGACAAGTTGTGCTGATTCCTTGGGGATCTGTTGGACACAGGGGAGCTGGTGCTGTTGATAACTAGTTATTTGTGCCAAAATAGGAAGTGAGCAGTGCAGTGTATAAACTTGGGTCCCCATGTGACGCTATCCCTGGGAAGTCTCTGCTGACACCTACTGGCTTCGGGCTGCAGGGATTTTGGGCACAAACTGTCTGAAGTGGTTGTAGCCTGAGAGATGATGTTTTTACTGGTGGTTTTCTTTGCTGGGTGCAGTTATTCTGTGCAGCCCTTGTGATGTGACACCATCCAGGCAGCATGTGAGAATCTTCCTCAGTGCTTTTAGCAAATCCTTGCTGTGGACGCTAAGAACAGATGAGAACCATTGTGCAAGGTCCATCAGCTGGTTCATTACTGGATCTCAGGTTGTCTGGAAGGACGCTCCCTGTGTTCCTGGATGCAGGACGTAGGATCAGCATGCTGTGCACTTGATGTGTGTCCTGTGAGCCAAGATGAAGCTACGAGTCTCATCTCTTAGAAATTCTTGCTTTTACAGTGTTTTCACTTGAGAAAGTTGGGGCATCCAGGCAATCCCTAAAGGAATGTTTTTAGAGTTGGTTCCTCGGGGTGAATGAGATTAATTGCCTGCCAATGTTGCAGACACAGTGTCTCCACTGCTAGGAAGCAGCTTTTCCATTTACCTCTGTAAAGAAAGCAATGCTTAACCAGAAATGCTTGGGACTACCATAAGTATTTGCATATGATCACGGTTGTGAGGGAGTGAGTGCCTGAGGTGATGTGTTTTACTAGCAGAGAAGACTGGGTTTTACTCTGTAGAACTCCTGAATCTTCAAGTGATGCAGAACCCTTCTCATCCTTCAGGGACAAGACTGAAAAATTGTGGCTGGAATGGACGGTATAACATGAGTGTCTTGCTCCATGCAAGAACTTTTATCTGCTTGCATGGATGTGCTTGTGCCAAGGGACTTCCAGATGCAGAGTCTCTGGATTTTACTGGGAGCCCATTTTCTTCTGACTGTCATAATCAAATGAAAAATTGCCGTGTCTTCAAAGGAGGCACATGTCAGAAATGCAAACTGTTGCCCATGAAGCAGCATTTATGATCAGTTTGTCAACACTGCAGAGTTTAAATGCCATGCTGACCTAGGGATGTTACACTGAGCTGGCAGATGTGCATACAGATGCTCTTGACTGATGTCGCAGATGCACATGACACTGATAACAGCTACACCTCTGGAGCTAGCTTATCTGATATTTCTGAGAGGCCCTGTTACAACACTAGTGCACTGAGAGTATGGGGCTGCCTTGCGTGGATCTTTCATGGTGCTAATGACAGAAATGCATCACAAGGTGCACAAGGTGCACATGCTGAACAGAGGACAGCCAGATTTCAGAGGGATGTGTGTGAGAAATTGTGGGGCTAGACACAGCAGAACATTAACTGCTGTGCTGCTTAGTGCATCTCAGGGCACACCACAAGTATCACAGATATGTGATTACCAGCCAAGATGATAGTATTTGCTGTTGCAGGCATTCAGACTACAACATCACTGGAGTGATGATGGGGTATTTCTGATTGTTCTTTTGTGCACTGGGACTCATCCTGAACGTTCACTGGATTTTGACTGTAGATAGAGCTTCCCACTGATCCTCTAAATAAAAGTACTTGGTTAGCTGCCCTTCAGCTGCTCATGAGCAGTCTTGAAATACACAGTGCTATAGATTTAAAGATGAAAATGTTTTTTTTTTCACCATAGGTTTCCCTGTTCTTGTGAAGGTGTTATTACTTTGTCCAGATCTCCAAATATTACCAGTAAAACCACCAGGAGCAGGTGAAAGGTTGAAATCCTCTTGGATTTTTGAGGCCTTAATAAGCCTTATAAACGGAGTGTTTCAGTAACATACTCCTCAATGTGGAAAGCAAGCTGGATACTGATTTCTGGGGTGTTTTTTTGTTTGTTTGGTTTTGGGTGGTTTTTTTTCATAGTTAGCAAACAGTGCTTTATTTTGTTTTGTTGCTTTATAGGAACTCATGACATTGTGTTTGAAGGATCTAGAAGAGATAAAAGAGCAAGAAGCTGGTAACAGAAGGAGCATAGAGCAGGCTGCTAATGATCTGAAGGTAAAGCATGGTTTGCTCCTCCACTAGATGGCCATTTTCCAAGGAGAGACATTTTACTTTGTCTGTAGCTATTCAAAGAGCCAGGCTTCTCAGGAAAAGAATTCCATGTATTCCCTGTATCCATCACAACACATTGCTCTCAAAGGGAGAGAAGAGGGAGAGAGTTTCCGAAGGCCTGGCCCTCACTCCCTGATCAGCTGAACACCTCTGGAAGAACAATATTGAAATGTTTATGCAGAGAAATAGTAAATAGCCTCAGCAGTATATTCTCGCTTCACTGGTGTATGTTGCATTCCACTAAACTACATTATTGAATAGTCTGACTTCGGAGTTAAATAAACACAAGAACAATTCTATTGATTCTATCTTAAGTATTGGAATGTATGCGAAGCTCTGCCTCATTTATAGAGCATGAAGGGGTTTTTGCTCGAGGAAGCATCTCTAAGCATCACTGTTAGAGAAATGTCAGTAAGAGCTGGAGGGAGCTCTGTAGAGGTTAGGGACATTGTGTTTTGATGTCACTTCCTTTTGGAGGCTTTTTTTCCCTAGCATCTATTTCCCCCTTCCTTGCTTTAAAAGGGGGCAAAGTCCTGCTACCAAAGGACCAGGTCTGCTACTTGCAACAGTTAGTACCTGGCGCTGTTACATTCCAGCTGATAATAGTGTTTCCTGCATAAAAAAAAGCATCTTGGAATCTGCCCTCGAGCTTTTCCATCCAGGACATCAGCAGGTAAATCCTGGCTGCGCTCTCTTAAGACACCCGTGTCTCAAGAGATGCAGCAAATCTGTAAAATTCAACCAAAATGTGACATTGAAGGCCAGGGAGACAAATGCCTGAAATGTTTATTGTCTGTGAGAATGGGGGAGACACTATTCTGCTTAATCTATAGGCACATGCCGTTGTAATCAAAAGGCAGCTGTTAGACAAAGTGTCTGAGCTCCAGTTACTACTTCGGGAAGAGGAGAGTTTGGCAAAAAATTCATTGATGTAAAGACTCAGCAAGCCCTGGAAGCACATGATCAGCAGTTGGAGTCCTGTTGAGAAAAGCTTGCAGCCCTGGAGACCTTCTCACGTCACATCAGACAAATACAGCAGCACCGTGATCCTGTTCAATTGCTGGAGGTGGTATTGTATGGTCTCTTTCTACCTCTTATTCTTATAGTTTCTGGTAAACTGCTCTGGTGATCTCTTCTGTAGATCCTTCTGTATGTAAGCATCATCTTTCTCACTGCTTTTTAATGTTCTTTTAGTTGGTATTTTGGCGAACTAATTTGATTTCTGATTTTTTGAGCTGTTAGGTGTTCCTGCTATGGCATTGATTTCAGGTCTGTATGAAATTAATTTTAATTTTAAGCATATATGGAATGTGAATGTCTCTTAATCTTGAAGACAAATACTGTATCAGGTCTTTCCTTGTGCAGTGTAGTGTGAAGGTCTGAGGAAAGGCAGCCCTTTTGGTAACCTTGGGAGGAAGGCTAAATTGTCTCATTTCTGTAATCTCAGGAGATCCTAATCACTCTGAGCAATAGCCAGCATTTTACTGGAGGATGCAGTGGTTTTCTTTTTGCCTACAAATAAATGTCAGCCTCTTTCCTAATGATCTTCACCTTGCTTGGGAGGGATGTGTTGCCATGTGCTTATGCCCTGACAGAAGCCAAAGGATGCCCTTCTTCATGGGAAGGCCTGTGATGCATTTTTATGTTCTTGCAATGTAGCAGACTTGAGAGTTTGCATTGTTGTGAGTGATTTGCCACAGTATTCTGCTGTGTGTGCTAGCAACATACCTCCATATGGGAAACTATTCTTCATGGGTTTGGAGATTTTTTTTTTTTTTTTTTTTTTTTTGTGGGGGAGGTTGGATTTTATTCTTTAGATTACTTCTAAAACTTAGTGGATTAATTTTCCCATTGTTGGGATTTCCCACAAAGGGTCCTAGCCAGGTTAAACTCATTGCCATCTTGGAGTGTCCTGGAGGGCCGTTTTAACCATGGCTGCTGCGTTCCCCATCTCTGGCTCCACTGGCAGGAGGAGCTAATGAGCAAGCTAATAAACTAATGGGGCGGCTTAACACAGCAAGACTTGCTTGTTACGGGGTATGTTTACCTATTGATGGAGTTGTCCTTCCTCTCTGGTTTGTGGGAGCTGGGAGGGAAGAGTCCATTCATGTCACTGTCTCTACTAATTGAAGGATTTGTCTTTCTGCCCTCAGAAGTACACAGAAATCGAGAAGGAAATGCAGGACCCCAGGCGCCTGTTAGAACGGTCACTAAAAATTTTCATCACTTAGGAAAAGTGAAAGAATTGCTGTCCTCCAATAATCCACACAACTGTAGCTATTTTGCATTATTTTTCTAGTCAAATTCACATTTGTGCTTCCAAACATTAGCACCTGGATGCAGTTGGGTCATCAGGCTTTTTCCTTTTTTAAAAAGCAATGAAAGTATTTCCATTTGCTTGAGATTTAGCAGTTGTGCATTTTCTGAAAATCTAGGTTTTCAGGTAAATTTGACTGACAGACATCATTAGTTGTTTGCACAGCTTTTCAATTGCTTACTGGAAAAAGCGTACACTGAAGCCAGGCCTTTAAAATCCTCCTACCTCAAGTGTCTTAATGCAAGATGTCTGTGCTCTTTCACAGTGAACTGTGGGAGACCTTACTTAGACTTCCCTGCTCTTGGCAGAAAATTGTGGGAGAGTAACAGAGGACCAACAAAGAATGGAGTGGAGTGGTTTATGCACTGGTCTGATGGCAGAGGGGAGGATTCCTGAACAGAAATTGCTTCTGGGCTTTAGACTATGGAATATGCCAGCTAGCCCAGGCTAGACATATTTAATTGATGGGAAAGGGTTCTATGTGAGAATACGGGAGAGAAACTAACAACAAAGTCAAATGAGCGACAAATTAATTCATTTCAAAGACAGATTTCTCTGATACAGTAACCTTTCATTTCTAAGTTCAACACTGAAGAGCAAGGAAAATATTGAAGTTCTTGTTTGAATGTGTCTGTTGCCCCCTGTTTTGTGTTCACTTAGTACTATGCTACCTGTAAAGCACAGTGAAAGACTACACTCTGTGAGATCACAGGTCCAAGTGTAGTTCAGATATGCAACGATGCAGAGAAATCAAAGCAGTCTGGATTTTAAAATATTATAAATACATTTCCCTAACTTTAATTTAAGAGGAATCTACTCACTCTGAAAAGCAGCTTCAGGATATTAAATGTGTTTGTCATCTGGCATTTAAAACATCTAAGCTTCAGAGTTTATCTAGGCTAAGATTAAAATAATGTCCCGTCAAAAAAAACTAGCTATAAGTGGAATGAAATATGACTCAGCCATTTTTCATTACAAGTATACTTCAGTTCTTGTCTGGATGTGTGGTTATACTTTGTTTTCTTCAGTTACAAGAAAAAATAGATGTGCTCATTATTTGGAATAGTTTTGAGATACAAATTAAGTTTACATCTTATCACCAGTACTCTAGACAGTACTGTAATTAATAACAATATATGTTCTTTTAGGTACCCAACTCTGACACTGGTTTTATCAAGCTTGACAGAAAGAGTGAAGGGGATTGTTTAAAAATGCCAGATCCTGTTTTTAAAGCAAGTATCCTGGTTATTTCTAGAACATGAAATCAGAAAACACATGCTAACACAGTAAATTACTGAGATATATTATGAAAACTTTTGTAAGACATGAAGCAATTCAATATTAAAGTTGTAGGACAGTATCTTCAGAGAAAAAAATCTCATCTTAAAAATCCTATAGCTTTTTGACCCGTCATCTGTGATAGTGTCCCGTCAAACTTGCTTAGTTTGATCATAGATTTTTTTTTTTCCCTTTGTGATTTCCAGTGCTAAAACAGCTGCTTCATGGTAAAAATATACTTAGCTACTCTGAATAAGACAGTGATTTCTAGGGTGTAGTTTCAGACTGTAGTTTTTATTTTCTAAATGTCAGGTTAGGTGAACTGCTATAAATTCTCTGGGAGCTGGGAAGTTCTTCCTTTGCAATGTGCACAATGCTGCTGCTCAGAGCTGTGGTGCCTCAATGAGGAGGAGACTCCTAGTGCATCTTCAAATGGGATTTCAGTGGCATGGGATCTCACAACCCAAGAGTCTGCTCCAGTGCTCTCTAAAACCCTTAGGCTGTAATCCTACGAGGCGTCTCCAACTATTCTGCATAAAGCAGAAGGCCTCAGTGTTTGTTCCCTACCTAGCTGTATTGATCTCATTTGTGAAGCATGTATATACTGACTTACATACTGATCTGCTTTAAAGTCTATCCAACTTTAAACCACCTGTATATATAAATAGTGCAGTGGATATTTTATCCTTGTGGTCCCCAGAGATTTGATAAATTATGGCAAGTGCTAAGCAGAGATGCATTCCTCTCTGGGAGCCATTACTGGGAAGTTGACCTGCTTCGTGCTGGAGCAGGATGGTGGATTGGCGCAGCCTACCCTTCCATTGGCAGGAAAGGAGACTCTGAAACGTGTCAGCTGGGCTGGAATAGAGCATCTTCGTGCCTTAAGAAGTTTGATTTTGAATACTGGGCGTTTCATAAGGGGGAGAGAATCCCCATCCCGATGGAAGATGATCCTGATCATATTGGCATTTTTCTGGATTATGAAGTGTGAATCCTTTCATTCTACAATGTTACCGATGGCATGGCTCATTTGCACACCTTCCGCTGCAAGAACCAGTTTACCCAGCCTTAAGGCTGTTGGAAGGGTCTATTGAAATATGCAAACTAACATAAGGAATGAAGCCAAGATGAAGCCTACCATTCATGCTTTTTCTATGAAAGCCATGTTAGCAATGATCTATATAATTAACTCTCTGTCATCTGAAAGTTGTAACTGTGATGTTTTTAGAATGTAACAGTTAAGTTGAAGAAAACCAATTGTAATTTTTAATGTATATACATTTTTCAATGGGGGAAGATGATGTCGATGTATCACCTAAAGTGCCATATATACTATTTTCTATGTGTTTTTTCAGTTTGCAAAATGGAAAAAGTCTGGTTGAAGACAAGCCTATTACCACTTGGATTTGAACCTGGATATTGCCATCTTTTTTTATGAACTCCCTCCCCTCATCTGCCTAGAGAGGCTGCAATTGTATGATAATAGGTTTAGTTTGGTTCAAGCGTCAAGTTCATGCATTGCATAATATTATAGGTGAGAAGGTCAGATTTAGATAATAAATACACTAAGTGAATTAGTTCATACTTAAGTCAAAGACTGGCACCAACTGTTGGAAAGGTCCCTTCAAGTAAAGCTGAAGTAGGAGCTTCTGTAACCACACTAAATAGTGATTAGCTGGTTTTACTTGTGACAGAGACTCTGAACAGGGCGGCTTCTGGGTGGCTCTCTTCTTCCCACACAGAGTGGAAGCATGAGAAACAGTTGTGTACCACCCCCAATAAAAGACTAAATGCCTGGAGGATCCACAGGTAGAAAAACACTAGATCAGTGGGGTGCTTGTGCTTAATTTATTTTTGTGTCCTATTTGCAAAGGCTCCTGGATAAAGGTATCCTCACAGAAGCAGGTCAGGTGATCTTACACAGTTCAAATACTAAAGGTCCTGAAATCATCACCAGGGGTGGCAAAGGCAAGGTTTGACCATAGGCTGAAAAGCAAACCCAGCAGCTTGTTTTATAAGCTAAATTTATTTTTCAAATTTCTTATTAAAAAAACCACTTCAACAATTTTTAACAGTTTTTTAATGTAAGGCAAGCACATTGCATCAATTGGAGCTCACATACAGTCAAACACATGATTAAAAAAAAAAATCTCTTTCCCAGTTTAAAGATACTAATAGTATCCTCAGAATGGTAAACATTTTGAAAGTAAACAGCTCACAGGTACAGAAATACCACCACCAAATTCAAGATACTTCACCAACTCATGACCAAGAGGTAGCAAGTTCCAAATAACCATCACAACAGAAAAATGCAGATGAATTATACCAAAGCAGTTTTATACTAACCAAGCTAACTGAGGGATGGCTGGCTTGCAGCTGCTGTCATATGGCTCCTTCCTGGACAAAGGGAAGAGCAGCAGACTGATATGAGTAGGATTGCATTTTTTACTTGAAAAGTGAGAAGCTGTGATGCAAGAGCAGAGTACACAAAAGGAGCACTGACCATCATGCTGAAGCATAGTTATGTGATCTAGTTAAGCAGCTAGCTTTAGCTGTCTCAGACACCAGTACTGGGGCGGGGTGGAGGGAATGACACACACGACAACCTAGTGTATTTGCTCGTTAGCACAGGAGGCTGCTGAATCTTCACTAGCATTAGGCTTCCGACCTGAGAAGTTGCCCCAGGTACAAACAGAGGTAGCCAAAGGCACTGCAGAATTGATTTAAGATTCCAGGCTTCACTCAGGCACTTCACTTTCAGCATTTTTGTGAAGCATATGCTATTTCCACTGATCCATCTCAGATCTTTTTTTTTTCCCTCCACTTAACCTGTCTGGTTTGCCCACTCACCTTTCAGTTCACAAAAAGGTACGAAAAGGTTCTTCTCTTGCCCCTTAAATGAGACGTTTCTACATAGCCAGTTTGTTTCTTTTCTTGGTACTATCTCTTGAAAACCTAGCTTTCTCAAGGAGCTCATTTTCCCCAGAGTGCAGATTCCTGCAACCCACTGCTTTATCTTGAGACTTTTTGTCTTACAACTTTCATCTGGAGAAAAATCAGTCAGGTTGCATGTGTAGTTTTCTGTTCAGTGTATGTAAACTTTCATTTATCTGCATTCAACTCCAACTAGCATCCTGTTATCACATGGGTGAGGAAAATGGCAGAAAATAGAAGAACATCAAAAGATACGGTGTTAGAACAACTCAAAGTGTAGACAAAATTACTGAGGTGTAGTGTGTTCTTACCAGAAAAGGGAAGCTGAAAAGCAGCAGACTGGTCTTAGAGTTGCTAAAACTCGAAATTAATCTAGCTTAAGTGGAATGGAGAAAGGAGGAGCATGGTATTTTCTAGACACAATGCTATATGGTTTCTAATAAAATTGGTCTTCATAATTTACACCCAGTTACTGCAGAAACTTCCTGCTAATGAGAAGCTGAAAATTCTAATCTGCTTGGATCCTCATAATTACACTCCTTCCTTCTAATCTACCATGCTGCTATACTTAAATATGTTGTGCAGTAGTGCAGTACTACATCATGAAATACAAAATGGAGTGCTTTGGGTTAGGACTTCACTTTTTTTACACGATTTTCCACTGCTTGTTCAGTGATGGTTTCATCTTCTTCAATGTTTTTTTTAACCTTCTGGCCCACAAGATCGAAGATGGCTTCTGGAGGAAATCCCTTAGGCTCTCCCACCTTCACTGTCAGCATGTCAAGTGTCAGTACTGTACCTTCAGGAATTGTCACTTTTGCCACAACAGACTTTCCCAGCTACAGGGGAGAAATAATTTTTTAAAAAGTTTAAGTCAAACACATTCCTAGGCTTAGTATACCAAAACCCACTAAAAAGTACTCTGCAGTTACTTGTGAGCAGGTTGTGTGGAACTACCCTCCACTTTACTTTTT
Source organism: Tetrax tetrax (assembly GCA_009806455.1). Classification (NCBI taxonomy): domain Eukaryota; kingdom Metazoa; phylum Chordata; class Aves; order Otidiformes; family Otididae; genus Tetrax; species Tetrax tetrax. Next base: position 106,268 of record WHYT01000225.1, read on the forward strand.
ATTCCAAATGAAAGCTGAGTTAGCATGGAAACCTTCACTCTAACTAGGCTGCTGGGAACATCTAGGTCCTTTCTGAAATCTGATAATGGCTCACTGGACTTTTTCAGAATCAGAATGGAAGGAATCTGATTAGACTGAGTAGTATTCTAGCTTAGTGTAAAAGTAGCTTGTATACAGTCATAGAGACCTATAACTCCTATTACTATTGTAATTACTATTACTTTGTGTTACTATTACTTTGTACTAGGCACTGATGAGGTCGTACCTCAAATACTGGTTTTGGGAGCCTCATAGCAAGACAGATAATGCAGCTGGAGCTGGAGCATTTCCAGTGAAAAGCAATGAAGCTGGAGAAGGGTCTAGAGCACAAGTCCTACGAGGAGCAGCTGAGAGAACTGGGGTGGTTTAGCCTGGAAAAAAGGGGGCTGAGGGGAGACCTTATTGCTCTCTACAACCATCTGAAAGGAGGATGTAGTGAGGTGGCTGTTGATATCTTTTCCCAAGTAACAAGAGATAGGATGAAAGGAAACAGCCTCAAAGTTGCGCCAGGGGAGGGTTAGATTGGATATTAGGAAAAATTTCTTCACTGAAAGGGTTGCCAAGCACTGGCACAGGCTCCGTGGGGAGGTGTCTGAGTCACCATCCCTGGAGGTATTCAAAAGAGGTGTAGACATGGTGCTTAGGGACAAAGTTTAGTGGTGGACTTGGCAGTGTTAGGTTAACAGTTGGACTCAATGATTTTAAGGGTCTTTTCCAACCAAAATTATTGTATGATTCTAGTCAACTTAGTTAACTATTGGATGATATACATAGAACTCCATTATACTCAAAATTGCCATCATGCTTTGGTAAAAATAAGTTACTAACTGCCAGAAATAGCAGGTTATAGAAAATTACAGTTACAGTGTGCTAAGAGTAAACACTGTGCATGCTGCTACTTAGCAGCAGAGATTTTTGAGTGCAGAGGCAGAAACACTGCTGCAATAAACAATTAACAAGCTATTTTTCTGAATATAGAGTTATTAGCTATAGGTCTAAATATGTTTCAGCTATACATGAATCCAAAGCAAAAGTTACCTTTTCATTGCAAGCCATTTCACAGGGCAAGAGTTGTTTGACTGGTGAACCCATTGCTTTTTCCACAGTACGGATGGCTTTCACTAACTCTGCCAGTTCCTTTGGCTCCAGGGATGCTTGGTGGTCACTGCCTTTCCATGTTTTATTGAGAGTCACATGGCGTTCCAGTACTTTAGCACCCATAGCAACAGCTGCCACTGAAATGGCGATGCCAGTTTCATGCCCCGAATAACCGATAGGAATATCAGGAAAAGCTGACTGATATGCCTTGAATCATAACAGAGTTGGTCTGAATTACCAAGGTAGCAATTTCAAAGACAAAGAAAATTTAACAGTGATAACTGCAATAAAAGCTATGGACAATTACTGTGCCATAAAACAAGCAGCTGGTTATGCTGAGAATGAATTTTTTTATGTTGAACAAGTCACACTGCATTACCAACTGTCATGTTTTAAGAATTTCACTGGGTAAAGGAGGTGTGCTCTATTCTACCACTTCTCTTATGCTTTTCCTTTTAATTCCATTGTACTCTTCAAGGTCTTCAAAGCCTACATCACTGTAAGTTACAGTAGAGGAATAATGCTGTATTTTCATCTAAGAACCTAGTGGACTGGTTAAATTTAACCCGTATCCGAAGAAGATTTCTTCAATCTCGTATTTAGAATCTTTTCAGCCATACGTAGGGACACTCATCCAAACCTAAAGGCAATTAAATGCAGCCGTGTCCTGTTCCACTAAAAATAACATACTATGGTATAGTATGGTAGGCAAGCGCTTAAACACTGGCCAGATTGAGAAAATTTTCTTGCATCATTATTGGGCATATCCAAGTAATATTTTCAGCAAAGGAAACTATACAAGGGCCTAATCGATTTTCTTCATTGCTCTGATATTCACAAGTAGTACTTTTAACAAAAGTTTCTGATCTGGCCTCCTATTTAGAATGACTTTCTCAATTGTATGCACCTTCTTAATGGTAGCAGCCTACATAATTTTTCTTTGCACTACAAAGAACAGGGTTAACCTATTAACCATAGGCCATATTTTCCTCTGTTTAACTCTGAATACTCCAGTAATATCTTTTCTCATATTCCTCAAAGCTGAGTTCTGCTAAAAGAGGATCCAGTGAGTATTTTTAACACGTGGATGAATTCGAGGAACATGAAACATCTAACTTCTCAGAAGCATATTCCAACATGTCTAAGACTGGGAAATACAGCTCCCTAAAAGTGCACAGCCCTTCTCTGGTACCCTGCCCACAGCACACTCTAGGTTATTCACTGACCGATATAACACGGAGATTGACATCCTCTGGCTGCAGTGGGTATGCACTGGTGCACTGCAGGAAGCAGAAGTTTGGATTGATGGGCTTCACAATCTGATAAACCTGACGCATTGTGTTCATTGACTGCATCCCGCTGGAAATCACCATTGGGCGACCTAGCCATTAGAAAATACACACGTTTTGTCCTAGGTCTGTAAGAAAGCTACACAAGATTAAATTAACTTATTCAAGTAAATTAATTCAGTAGAAGAGGAAGCTGGGTGAACCCTTTTTTTTGAAGTCTGAGGGTGATTTTCTTCTAAAGCTACTTGAGTTTTTTTCCAAAATCAATTGGAGGAGAGATCTAATAACTGATCTACTGAGACACAGTTATGTTTACCAAGACAACTCAAAAGAAAATGCTTACCTTTCTTTGCAGTCTTTTCCAAATATGGAAAATTGTTTGTATCTCCTGATCCTACTTTGAAAAATGGAACATTCAGTTCATGTAGAAATTCCACAGCCATCTACAAGGAAAATAAATCACTGCATTTTAACACAACAGTTCACCTGGATCAAAGACAAAGAACTACCAGGCTGAGAAATAAACAACCCTTCAAAATAGCAAAGCCAAAGCTTAATTAAATAGGTCATAGATAAAAAAATGGTTATGGTTGGAAGGGACCTTCAAAGGTCATCTAGTCCAACCCCTCTGCAACAAGCAGGGACATCCCCCACTAGATCAGGTTGCTCAGAGCCTCATCCAACCGGGCCTTGAATGTTTCCAGGGATGGGGCATCCACCACCTCTCTGGGCAATCTGGTCCAGTGTCCCACCACCCTCATTGTAACAATTTTTTTCCTCGTATCTAATCTAAATCTATGTCCCTCTATTTTGAAACCATTACCCCTTGTCCTGTCACAATAGACCCTATTGAAGGATCTCTTCCCATCTTTCCTGAAGGCCCCCTTGAGGTATTCGAAGACTGCTCTAAGGTCTCCCTGGAGCCTCCGCTTCTCCAGGCTGAACAGCCCCAACTCTCTCAGCCTGTCCTCATAGGAGAGGTGCTCCAGCCCTCTGATCATCTTTGTGGCCCTCCTCTGGACTCTCTCCAACTGGTCCATGTCATTCTTATGTTGGGGGCTCCAGAGCTGGATGCAG